>CAWUFW010000350.1:4015000-4255000 GCA_963921515.1 Calotriton arnoldi | reverse complement strand
ACTAGTTACAATCCGTCACTTGCAGGTCGAGTTGAGAGGCACCTTTGTAGGGTAAAGGTGATGCGGGTCCCAGGACCAAGCCACACAGTCAGTTAAATTATACCTGGTCAGTGGAGCACAGGTGCAGAGCTGTCCTGGCTGTCCCTGGTGCTGAACGGGAGCCATAGGAGAGTGGCTTTTACCACTGAAATGGTGCAATGGGAAAAAAAGATGCAAAAACACAACCGTGTGGTTGCTGATGTCGGTTGCCAGACCGGCAACCAACAATCCTTGGCAGCGGTAAGTAGAGCAGAAAGTAACTTCGACGTTTGGTGGTCCCGGGGAACGCGGTAGCTGCCTGTAACTTCATGAAAGGCAGCCCTACAGTTCCCACAATGCACTAGACCATCTGGATTTGGGCAATCCCTCGGAGGGCCCGATGGTCAGCGATTCTTCAGATCTGGAGCATTGTTTTACCTGCAGTTTGCAGGGGACTAGTGCCACTAGTCCAGGGGAGACAGAAGACGCTTCAGGCTTCAACAAGGGTCCCTCTGTCAGGGGGGAACGGAGAGATAGCCTAGGACGAGTCTCAATCAGACAATTCCAGGAGCGTTGCCACAGGTGCAGTGTCCCTCGCTTGCTTTGTGCAAGTCCTGTTGTCGCAGACATGGGTCTCTTATTCGGTCCCCCTTGGTGAAGGCTGTTCAGAACAGAGGTTCAGGTGTCAGATCCTAGATTTAGGGATTTGGGGGTGTGGGGGTGTGGGAGCCAGCAGCCAATGGGCTGCTGGTCCCTACAGCTAGTCGGTCCATGAAGTGACCACATCTGTGGGGGTGTGGGTCACCTTTTCTACCCACAACCCTCCATTCTGCCACTCCTAAAGATGGCAGAAATCTAATTTTAGTGTACAGACCTGGTTGCCCATCCAGGAGATGTGGCTAGCCTTCTGGGGGTGTACACCTTCGACTAACTAATATTCCACCTGTCTGGGTGCAAATGTGCTTGGGGAGGGCAGATTACTCCTCTGGGAGACGGCCCTGAAGCATATCAGAGGAGGTGCAGCCTTTAAAGCTCACCACCTTGATGTGCATTTCACTAGCCTGCCTGGGAGGAGGGCGATGTGACCTGCTTCCTGGCCAAGCCTTTGTTCCAGGAGTGATCACACTGCCTGGCAGGAGGTCAGAATCCGGTTTTGGCAGCAGCAAACACTGGAAGCGCGGGCTTGCCAGCCAGAGCACAGAGAAGCTGGGGCAACCAGGTGGGAAAACTCTAAGGTAGCCACCTGGGTGCATGCCACATTGCTCTAAACATGACTCGTGTCAGGGGTGAGAAGGCACACCGTTTGGTACCAAACCCAACATATTTAGGCGGTACCATAATGGAGCTGCCAACCCATGTTGTCCTATGAACCGTCTATCACTTCTAGTGTCCTTTAATGATAAAGGGCCCTGTAGGGTCACATAAGCTTGCACTTACATGTCCACACCTTTGATATAATGCATATATCAAAGATAGTGCATTGACTTTGCTGCACATGGTGAGGTTAATGTCGAGTTCAAGTAGTTTGCACTGCTCCTGCAGTTAGCAATGGCAGGCCTGCTGTCAGTAGTTTACATGGGTCACTTAGTGTCAAAAACAGTGCTCCTAGCCCTGGGGACCACTTTACCACTCATGCCCTGGGTACCACTAGTACCATATACTAGGGACTTATAAGGGGGGTAAAGTCCTGTCAACTGGGATTGCCAATTCACCCAGTTTTAGGGCGAGAGCACGGGCACTGGGATCTGGGCAGAAGACTCCAGTGCACTATCAGAGTCATAACCATCAGCACTGGAGCAAAAAGTGGGGAGGTGACCATAAAAAAAGGGCACTTTCCTACATACATATGTTTTGTTTTTGTTTAGTGCGTGCAAAGGGAATCAACCTACAAGAGCATTCAGAAAGAAAAACACAGAAAGGGCCATTTACACAGAGCAACAGGCACCCAAGCACAGACTAGAAGAACAGAAATTGCAAACATTACCACATATCATGCTAGGCACTAGCAGGGCGACAGAGGGTGTTACCTATATAACATACTGGTACCTATGCTGCAAGCCAACTCCTCTCCTTTGCATTTTCTTTGGAGACCTTGGAATGTTGCTTTTTGCTGTGTTTTCAGTCTGGTCTATAGTCTGCCGGACCGGAGAGCCATTTTAAAACAGAACCCCCCTCTGCTGGTCAATGATTGAATATGGGGCTAACTTGCTATGTTTCGATTGGTTCTAAGCGGGAACTGAAATGAAAAAAATACTTCCAGCAGAACCATAGAAAGCCAAGTGTTAAAAGGTATTTACAGATTGGTTACAGCGTTTAAAAGGATCGCCAAGTTTTCTTCTCTACAGAAAATAATCGTAGCTTCTGGACTATTCAAGTCAAGCTTCCACACCAGAGTGCAACACCACCTTACTAGTGAGCTAATTTTTTTTAAAAAAAATTCTGAATTGCTTACTTGATTTATTTACCCAGCTCAGTACAAACAGCTGCCAGCGTCCCGCTCAAACCACCAACTCAAAAAACCTGTAACACTCTACATTCACCAATATTTGGCATTCACCAATTTAGCTCAGGTTGTTGAGATCAAACTCTTTTCAATTACTAGAGTCCTTAAAGTTCAAAAGGAACTTTAATTACAGAGATAAGACTTCAACATTGCTAGATTCCTAGCAAGTACAAGAGTTCAGTGAATCATTTTACCAGACTCCTCATACCAGCTTCCTATATTCTCCACAACTGGGGATTCAGTTATTCATTGTACACCTGAACGGTGCCTTGCTCGGTACATCTATCAATTAGCATGCATCATGAACCAATGGAGGTATTTTAGGGCTTGGATGTTGTAGTCATGCTTGCTGGGATCAAAGCATATTAAGGCTGGCTAGTTTTGCAGCCTGTCAGACCTGTCTTGGGGACACTACTGTCTAGGAGTTTACAATAATCTAGGTGTGCCAAGAACAGGGCTCTGTAGAGCTGGACTCCGCAGTGGTTTGGGGAAGTGGAGAGAGGCATGTAAACTTCTGACCGTCGAATTGAATTGGCAGTGTACAATAGTTTGGAATCTGAGGATCTCCAAGTTGCTTACTTCCAAAGAGGCATTAACACAGTCAGACAATTAACATTGATGCTTAATTGGAGATCAGGACATTCAGGCTTCGTGGTTACTATGTCGTTTTTGGCAAATGAGGTAAATATCTTTGTGATGGTTAGAGCAAATGGAATATCAATGATCGTTCAACCCTTTCTCTCACTGGAGACATTTATATCACTGCGAGAGGACTGCTCTCGGCTCTCATGCCCATCTAATCCCTGCAGACTAAGGCATTGTTACCTGCAGGTAAACTACGCATGCAGAATTGACCCTAGGTCTCTTTTAAATAATCATTACATAACTAGTATTGGATAAATGCAGGTACTGAATTCGGGTACAATCATGCTAAATTTCGGGTTCATTAATTAGGAGTTTTAAAAAGCACTGTGCATTACTTTGCAATTACTTCACAGCACTGGAGGACCTAAGCAGCCCAGTAAGATGAACTGAAGGGGAAGTTACACACCAAGTAAAATGGGCAAAGAGTGTAATATTCGTAGATTCTTTATATATGAGGAATTCAACGGAAATGTTTGAATAGTTTAGTCACCATGAATTGCATGAAAAGTAACTGACTGGGTTAGATCTCTAGGGAGTAAGTGTATTTCCTAATCTGGAACCTTGTACAGCCTCAGACTGCCACCAGGTTTCATCTTCTTGTTTGACAGTCGCTGTATCAGGTGAATACAAGATCAGTGCTTACTGACTGGTTTGTAGAGTTGGTTTCTGCCAGTGTTCTGGTCTTTTGCCCCTGTAGGCCGCAGTAGTTTTGCTGGAGGACTAGATCTACACCAAACTTGCACCCACTTCTGGGATATATATTATATATAGTGTTATAAGGGGATGATGGTGTGGGTTGGGCAAAATGTAAAAATAAAAAGTTACAAAAAACAGTAATGCTGCTACTAAAACACTGCTATGCAAATGTTAACCACCAATTCCCTTTTTGGTATATGGATCCTTCTAATAGTGCCACCAAAACCTCAGATACCACGTTAAAGCCAACGGACAAGCCAAACTTCATCCAATAATTATGGAACTTAAACACATGTATCCCTCGCATCACAAAACCTGTCCTTCCAATTGCCAAGCACGGTCCCTTATTTGTTTTGCTCCAAGTTTCTTGGCATGAAGAAATGAGGTCAGCAGCATTCATGGATACAAACGTAAACTTTTGTAGACTGTTTTTGTTGAAGATTTAGTTTTTTAACGAGGAAGGCAACGGGTGATGTCCGAGGTTTTGTGAAGCGCAATCAGATTGGAGCAAGTTTCACTTTCGTTTAGAAATATGCACTTACTCCTCAAGGCCATAAATGCAAAGAGTATGCAACATAACTTACCATTTTGTACTTTGGAATATAAGAAGGAATCTAGTCTAGCGCCTGTGTATTACATATAAAAAGTATTAACTGTCTTGTTTCAACCAAATAGATTTGTATTGTATTTAAAAAACTAATCAGTTCCGCAGAGTTACATTTGCTGTATGCTAAACCCACAACATAATCTATTTTTATTTAACTGCTTGAAATTAAATGGAAAATGAACTTTTAAAGCGCTTGAATGCGCTGAGGAGTCTTGGCGCTGCTAGGGACTGTTGGAACAAAATGACACATTTCCTGATCTTCAGAGGATAACGCATTAACATGATCTCCAAATGACAACTTGTCTAGAATCCCAAGATTCCGGACCTTCGTCACTGAGGTGGGAAGCGATCCTAGCTCGTGTGGCCACCAGCTAGATGTCCAGAAAGTGACTTCGTTGCCTAGGAAAATAACCTCCCTTTCCCGGAGTTTAACTTGAATTGGTTTTCATCCAATGATCGATTTGCCTCATACAGTTGTTAAATCTGATGGCAGTGTCTTCCAGATTGCTGGATACGGAGACCATAACTTGTGCATCAGCACAGGAAATTACTGAGAATCCGGAAGATTTAATAAGTATAGCCAGTGGGGTAAAATAGATTGAAGAGAGTGGGGCTCAGAGAGGAGCCCTGGGGCACCCCACAAGGCAGCTGGAAGAGGTCAGAGGCAAATTCACCCATAGCAACAAATTGTTCCCTCCCAGACAAAAATGATTTCAGGAGGGAAAGGACAGATCCCCTAATGCCTATGTTAAAAAGACAGTCAATCAACAGGGCATGACTGACCATGTCAAATGCTGCGGAGAGATCCAATAATATAAGAACGGCCTTGCCACCCTAATCTAGTGTGGCCCTTGGGTCTTCTGAGGCAGCAATCAATGCTGACTCAGCGCTGTCTGCGCCTCTGAATCAATATTTTTAGAGTCTTACAACTTAATGGTTTCAATAAAGGAGGCAAGTTCTGAATTAATAGCCTTTTCAATGATTTTGGCTGGAAAAGGAAGATGAAAGATAGGTCTATGGCTACTCGGCTCTTGAGGATCCAAACTTGATTTTTCAAGAATGAAAGCTCTTCTCCAACCTTTGGGAAAGTAGCCAGAATCTATCATTAAAAATTCCAAGAAGATGGACACCAATAAGCCATGTGCTTGGGCACGGATAGTCTGAAGTAGTTCGAACCAGGTGGTAGAGTCAATAGTGATGGCCATCTGCTACTACTTGAAAGGTGGTCAAGGCCTGTATAACAATGGAAGGTGATCCTTGCCCTACAACCTCACTATAGCAGTCATCAACAGACATGCACACAAGAAGCTTCAGTAGGTGTCAGATACACATCCAGTAGATTTGTATTACAGTAGGCAGGAGCAACTGAATGACTTGCAAGTCATGTGAAGCACTTTGTGCCACTCAGTCTTTATAAGGTATTTCTAGCCTTCTGATGGGTGCTTGCATGGACAGACAAGGTCATCTAGGACAAGGTAGACCGCTGCGTTTTATAAAATCCTCAGCCTGTAGGCACTGCAGGCTCAACCACATTCCAATCTAAATCCCAAAGTGTTTGCACATTAGGATAGCGGAGCTTAATCTACTAGGTTGATCTGTGAGAACTGAAGGGTCTATCTAGTGATGCCCATAAATGTGGGTCTACTTTGGGCAGACAGTGATTTTCCCTGAAGTGGAATTGTTTATAAGCTTTTGGCTCAAACACAACTGTCTTCAAACACTTACTGACAGCCATTCGCTACTCAGAGAAGATGCTAGCAGGGATGTGGAATTCCTATAGCCCCACGCCCGGGACATTGTTTGGGGTCAAGGGCAACCAGTTTTCATGTGTATTTTGTCCTTGGGACAAGTAGGCCCAACCCCTGCAGCACAAACCCTTTGACTGCCAGTTGACAGTACCACATTATGGATCAGGAAAGGCATTGCCGGCAGTTAAGGTAATGTGTGTCCATGTTGTAATGCTGTTCACAACTGTATTTATGGTTCATTAATGCGAAGCATTTATTATTAGGGTGAGCGCTCTAAGTAAATGTTGTAAGCTCAGACTGCACTACTGACAGTGGTTCCAGTATAAAAATGTGTACACACGTTTTCAATGTTTAGCAATATGAGGCTATGTATACAGCTCCCAGAATGCTCTCCGATTAGATGCAAATATTTGCAGAAACTTGAATGCAAGATTGATGATGATTCTTTGGTTTCCAAATAAAATGTTCACAAAAAATGCAAAAACATTTTGCTAAACTACTGCAAAATTGTTGGTACCATTTCTTTGCAGAATCATTTAGTAAAACGTTGATGTATGCTAGTATTTTCCCAAAATATTTATAATGGAAAGTCAGTGTAACCTTCGCTGCTTCTGTCGGCCAACGGCCGTCGCGAGCACTACCTCTGTAGTGCTGCGCACGTCCGTTGGCAGACGCGGCCCCGCCCACTTAATTAAACCGCCGCACTGCGGCGGAATTCGCGCCACGGTTAATAAGATCATGGGAAACAAACAAGCATTGGTAAAGCCAGTAGGTCTGAAATTGTTGGTCAGCCTTTTGGTTTCGTCAATGCGTGACTTGTTTTCGCATGGTTTTTGTAAAACCTTACTGGTGTGGGAGCTGCTGGGCCCTCTCCATTATAACAAACATTGGCAAAAGAAAAAAGGGTTTTGGTCTCTTATTACTATTACTACGGAGGCTTTACTCCGCATACCATTACTTCGCAAGCATTACAACGTATGCGATGTAACAACGCATAGCCTTTACTACGCAAGTTGTTACATCGCATGCGTTGTAACTACGCATGCGTTGTAATGGGTAAACAATGGCGCTAAGGCGGATGAGGCAGAACTCCTCCCAGGAAGCGACGCTGACCGCACACAGGAAGGTGCACAATGACAACTGCATGGTGATGTCGGCAGGGTGAGAAGGAAGCGGAGCGAGCAGCGTCCCAGGTAGGGGGAGGTGACAGGGAGCGGCTGGATAGGGAGAGCAGCACCAGTCGTAATGGAGTGAGGGGGCCATGGGCGCCACGGAGTCCCGCATAGGTTTCCTCACCTACGAGGAGGACGTCAGGAGAGGTAAGCCGGCGTCAGGAGAGGTAAGCCGGGGACGTTGTCCTAGGGGGGAGGGTCGTGCAGGGGGTTGTTTTTTTGGTTTTAGGGTAGTGTAGTTGTGTTTGTGTAGTGTAGAGTAGTGTATTTGGGTTTAGGGTAGTGTCGGAGGTCGTGAAGGGTAGTATTTGGGAGTAGGGACAGGACTGGGGGTAGGGGCAGGGTCGTGCTGGGGGTAGGTTTTTTTTAGGTTTTAGGGTAGTATAGTTGTGTTTGTGTAGAGTAGTGTTTTAGGGTAGTGTCGGGGGTCGTGCAGGGTAGTGTTTCGGTGTAGGGAACGGACTGGGGGTAGGGGCAGGGTTTTAGGGTAGTGTTGGTGTTAGTGTAGTGTTTTAGGGTAGTGTTGGGGTGTTGTGCAGGGTAGTATTTGGGAGTAGGGACAGGACTGGGGGTCGGGGAGGGTTGTGCAGGGGTAGTGTTTTAGGGTAGTGTTTTAGGGTAGTGTTGGGGGTCGTGCAGGGTAGTGTTTGAGTGTAGGGAGCGGGCTGGGGGAGGGTCGTGCAGGGGGTAGTGATTTAGGGAAGTATTGTGGTGTTAGTGTAGTGTTTGGGGGTTTGGGTAGTGTTTTAGAGTTTATGTGTAGGGTAGTGTATTTGTATTTAGTATTTAGTGTAGCGTTGGGGTAAATGTCTGTTTTTATTACTAGGCAAGTTTTTAGTTCGCATACATTAACACTTGCAATGTAAAGGTATGCGAACTAAAAACTTGCGTAGTAACGGTAATTGCTAAGTAAAAACTTCGTAGTAAAAAGCTGCGAAGTAATGGTATGCTAAATAACGAGTCATATTCGAAAAAAGGGTTTTGGTCTCTTAAAGCACACTTCTCCACAGTAGTTCCTGGCACTGAACAAAACAACTGTCGATATGCTCCTTGTGCAAGAACAGAATGCTGTCACTCACAGTGAAGTTAGCCAATAGACAGAGAAAAAGACAGAACTGTAATAAACACAAAAGGTCATTCATGGTCAACACCAGACCTAATTAGGGGCCCAATTATTAAAATCTCAAAAGTGCACCCATGTCCTTGCATTAAGTGCAGATATATGACTTTCGTGAATTCATAAGACTTTACAGAAGTAAGCCAAGAAATAGTACTCCTAGAAAATATTTATGAACTGCATTTTAGCATGAGCAAATTTACAGGTGTAGATTTGCAAGTTCACTTTCTCTCCAACCACTTTCTTCCCAACCCTGGAAGAAGTTTTATGTCTGCCATTGTCAGGAGTAAATTTCCAACCTCTCTCAGTATGGGAAAAGATTAGAGAAAAGTTGGTGAAAATCCTTAAAGCATGCAAGTTAGTAGGTTTGGACAGACTCAAAAGGGCATCCAACCCTGGAACTGTTGCTTACCATTACCTTCAACCCCAGTATGCAGATCTGCAGAAACGTGGCAACATAAGGGAATTGCTAGTATTCAAACCCTACTATGGAAGGAGCCCTGGCATAATCAAATAGGCTATTTCAGAGCTCTTATATAATGAGATTGCTTCCATAATTTGCCGCCACATTACATGGTATAAAAGGGACAAGTGGATTTTGTTACAGGACAAGTAGATTTATGAAACATCCTGCCCCATGGACAAGTAGATATTTTATTAAATTCCACACCCCTGTGCTAGAGTAAATGGTAGTCCAACACAAGGCTTGGCAAGATGTGGGCGTATCCACAAGATACAAGAAGGGAGTTTGAGCATTTGTTCAGAATTATGGTCCCTTCCTTGCCGATCTGCACACTCTGAAGGAAGCAATATAAATTGGACAAATCAATAAAATCACAGAAGGAAGAAAAAAACTCACAGAATTTCATTTGATTCAAGTATGAGAAATCACAAAACCTGGCTTTGGGCAGGGCTTCATTATTTCATGGTTGCCTCATTATAATTCAAAGCACCTGAAGCTTGCTTAACTCAATTCCATTTTTCATTGCATTCAAGTTAAGACTTTGCATCAGTAGAGATAACTCCTGAAGTACTGCTAATGTAAGCCTAAACAAACATCTACCAGTGTGCAGCTACAAAATAGCTATACCTAGATCATGAGAAACCATTATGTCACCAGATGAAGACCTGCCTCAACCATCCGAGCCAGGACGTCGAAGGCCTCTATCAAAGTGAATCAGTCAAAGGCGAAATCCATCTTAATCACAAATGCTGGCAGCAGGATGGGTGTTACAGTTGTGCTGGCAAGTTGAGGTCTTCAGGAAAACCTGAAAACCTCAACTTGCCAGCACAACTGTAACGCATTCTGGCTTTAGAACATATACCATACAAGATCTCCTCCCCTTCTTCCTCAGAAAAAAACCCTTACAGTGAGAAGCTCTAGTCTTCTCTCAATTTTATGGAGGTAACCTCTCACTAAGGGAACAAATGTTTGACAGACTATACTCAAAGATGCCCACTGGCTCCTTCTGCCAGCCGCAACTCCCAACCAAGATGCTCCATATCCAAGGAGGCAGTTATGTTATAGACAACATCTGGTGTTCAAAATTAAAACATCAGGATGTCTCCACAGAACAGCACCATCATAGGCAGACTCAAGGTCACACGACTTAAGCAAGAAAGTGTCATGGCTTCTCCTGCAGTGTGGAGTAAAATCACAAGTGGAGTAGGTCAGGCTCCCTCCATCCTGGACTTCAGAAAAGACCCTACTATGTGCAAATTCTGCATCATTCCTCGACGGATACCACTCTTTCCACCCCTACCTCTTTCCTATTCCAAGGCTCAACATCTGCCTCAACAGCCCTCATGCCTTCCCATGTAGCCTTCTCAGAGACCCTTCTTCCTAACCCTTATCCACTCCCATCTGCCTGTAATGTACCAGACCGCACTCTGTTACGTAGCTTTGTTCTTACTATATGAATTCACACACAAATACTTGCAACCTCGTTTTTGAGTTTCCTATGTAGCCTCGGATTTTGACTCAACTGAAGGCTTCAAACAGTATCTAAAATCTAATATGGCAAATTCAGAATTTATTACCGTTAGGGCAAAGGCTTTTTTTTTTATGGTGGAGGGGCATACTGAACAGAACGAGGCCTAACGAAAGAGTGACTCAAGACTCTACAGCAAAGTCATGCAATAGATTATGCAAAATTTCCATAACTGGTAGCTTCAACTTTGGCAACCAGCTGGCAAGTGATTAAGGTCATGAAATCTGTGCCCAACCCTAAGATATCGGCGCCAGGACACCCATCAGCCCATGGTTCAGCAGGCACGTCCTCAGTTATTCTACTTGGCAGCTTTCATCAGGCTAGGCATCTGGGATTTAACTTAACAGTTTGGGCTTTATTAAGCCGCCACATGAAGGGCCTATCTGGATAAATGTAGCTGCTCCAATTATGACTCGGTTTAGGGTTGACAAGTGTAATTATTCACTCGTGGCACAAAGGTAGAAATAAACGCCTGCTTTGTATTACACGTCCACAACAGTGGGCATTATTATATTTAATGTGTCACTTCGCGTTCGCTCAGAGGACATTTAAGTTGTCGTAAAAGGCAAATGGGCCTTTGTTTGTGTAATCCTCACATTTAAGAGGTCTGCAATGGAACGTCTTTCGAGTGGGGTACACCACTGTCGCACAGTGGGCCCTGCTGGCGACAGGTGACATTTGTATTCAGAAATTGTATTAGCTATGTGGCTAAAGGGCTGCCAATTTCATTTCACAGCCAGAAGTCTGCACAAAACACCAATTACTGACAGATCTCATTTGTTGACAAAACTCGGTTCTTGGTGGCTGGCATCTGGCCGTGGTCGGTATTTAATTCTAAAGAAAGCCGTTGTAACAATACGATTCTTGCTTCGCTGGGGGGCAAATCAGATTTACCCAGACGTTAGGAAAGGATTTTTCTTTTTTGATTTTTTTCCTCCAACTCAAAATCTACTCCGCCAAAACACTGTTAGATTACTATTCATTACCATAATCTCAAAATGCAAGCTTTTGTTTGCCGGATAGGCCTGAAAAGCACTCCTATTGACATCGAGCCAATATCTAGGATGGGGAGGGGACATGGTATCACCAGTCTAAGCTTGTCACCATCAATACAAAACAGTATCTGTAACTCAACCCTTCATATTCCAGGCCTTCAATATGCAAAGAAAGTCAAATGAAACTCAGACCCTTAGAGATGGGAGAATGAATCACGAAGAGCAATAAAACGCTTTCAAGAAGAATTCTACAAATCAACCCGCTGCCAAAGCTTATTGGATCCTACACTAGCAGAGAAACACCTAACTCCAGAGTCGGAGGCCCATCTGTGTGCCCCATGCATCGCTTCGAGTACCTTACTCCTTTGTTCTGTATATGGTGGCACAGCGTTAAAAACTAACCCGCGCTGCATGAGATTGGACAAAGACTATGCGAAAACATCCATATTAAGAAAGCTGCCTTCACTTCCCAACAAACCGGGGAGCGGAGGGATCACGGCAATCACTGCCTCTGTCGAATATCTTTTCTCCAAAAGGTATGCTGCTCACAATTTAATCTAGAGCAAAAATTTACGCATTGCCTTGGACACTTCGCTCCCACCTCTGGTTCAGCACGTGCTCATAGGTGTGGCAAAATTGTGATTGTTGGAATTTTTAAATTAATCTCCGCCGCTAATTGCTCGGTCCACGTTACAGTTGATCATTTTCTTGCCCATCGCGTTTGTTTCTCCAAGTGACAGGCCCCACGTTGTGACGAATAAGCCTAGATGAATTCTCCATGTGCACGGAGTCACAGTGCTCAAACAAGGCAGATAATGGTCTGGAGTTACTTGTGTTGCAGCCTGGAAAGGACCTTCTAGTTCAGACTGGACTGTTCCTATTGAAGGAGGACCAACGCCGATTTGGCTAGCCCTTGCTTGAGAGGCATAATGAACAAACCAAGTGATAGAATTGAATGCAGCTCAGAATTTCCAGTGTTTATAATTGAACTGCGCCTATCAGCCTTTTTTAACTGCGCATGTTTCATGATTATGAACAGGAAAGTAAACCATGGTGCAGGAATCGCATCCTCACAGTATGATAGCCAAGATGCTAGGCATGTGTTATACAGATCCACTGTTGTGACTCAATCGCACATGCTCTGCCCTTTTAGGACATATCAATGGGCATGCATAGTGGCCACATTTCTGGCTGCTCACTATGAAAACGAGCATGGGCACACACTACTGCATCAAGAGCTCTACAGCATGTGTACCCACCTGTAATACTGCAATACTTTCAATCTCTTACAGGAACCTCAGTCACTTTCCATTGCCCTTTTGTTCCACTTCAGAACATCTTTACCACTTGTGAATGCTTGGTACCGAAAGGCCAAATTCGGTTCAGTTGCCCTAGCAAGTATTTCAGTACCAGTGGTCCGAGATATTGGCAGAAACAAGTCAGCACAATAGAAGGATAAAAACTCGTTTGTTTATACATTTGTAATCTTGTGGAGGGGAGAGAATAAAATGAATTAAAAAAACAGGACTTGTCTGTACCACTCATTTTGAAGCTCGTAGTGCTGAAGATTCACATGGTGTGCAGTGTGCACACTCCTTCCACCTAGTGCAGGGCTCTAAATGTGACGTTATTTATCAGTTTCAAGACGACTTGTTAAACCTCCCCTGAAACCAGCAATGGACCAGAACATTGATTCCACCTCAGACTAATTTCTACCTCCCAGGGGTAAATAAATGTGTGAAGATGCGAAGTGATAGTGTGTACCAGGAAAAAGTGTGACAGTAAAGGCAGGTTAAATAATAAATGTACTATTTCCTTTTTGGGATTTGAGCTTTTATCTGGGGAGGTGGATACAGCTTCTGTATCTACAGCAGAGGTGCAAACAAGGTAAGTACGTAACGTTTGCGGTTTGGGCTGTTGGAGATCACATGCTGTGCATAGAAGAGCAAGGCCACTAAAGCGGTGTCCTGTGAGAAGACACAGGAAACAGTACCTTCATCATTTGGCTGTTGGCAACATGAATGTCCACACAACATGCTTGGTGAATTGTAGACCAACAACCAGGTTGAAGTGTTAAATATATCTGGTAGTGGGAAGATTTCTAAGAAAGGCATAGTGGCTACTTTCTCACGAGTGCGTAATTTGTAGTGCTTTTTCCACCTGCATCTGCTGGTGGAGTAAAAAAAAAAAAAAAAAAAAAAAAGACAAGTCCATGGACTGGTTGACATGGAAAGGAGAAACTACTATTAACAAAAACAAAACATTTTTTCCTTAACCATCAGATCTTTGTGTACGTCCATTAACAGGTCAACTGCAGACTTGAAGTTCACTTTCTCAGAGGTGATAGAAAGACTACCTTCCAAGAAAGGAACTGAAAGGGGTAGTTTGAGAGGTGCATCCATAAACCTAGTGAAGACACTGTAAAGACCCCGAGAAAGAACTGGGGCAGTCTAGGTGGGCTAACATTAAGGCATTCCATGAAGGCTTTAAAGGCAGAAATTTTAAGCAGTGACTTACGGTTCTGCAAGTGTGCAGCTATGTACCACCAGGGGCTGTATTATCTAGTGTAGCTCCTATTTCCCGAATAGGCTCTGCGCATTGGAATAATATACCCTATAGGTTTGACATAGGACTAAGGTCGGTATGTCCCTATCGAGTATATTACACTTAATTACTTGTGCCAGCTAGCTCAGAGGCCACTAGAAACTCCTTGACAAACAAGAAGGGAGTAGTTTCTGGCAGCCGCAAAACATGACCACTTTGTTTCCCTTTTAGAATCAGAACGTGTCCCAGAGTCGTGGAAACAATAGATAACTATTTCACTCAGCTCACTCGTGCATACTTAGTTTTCCTCAAAGTTACACAGAAAGAATAGACTGGCGTTTCAATAAAAGGTTTATTGAACAGTCTTGTTTCTCGCGTAAGTAAAATGTGCTGTTACGATCACAAGACAGTATGCAAGATAAATAATGTACAGCGTAAGCAGTAGAAATAAATACTGCGCTAGCATGATCTTTAGTAGATATTCATTTACATAAATAATAGAGACTAAAAATGCGAGTACTCATACGATGCGTTTCTAAGCTAGTTCTACCCCAATGTACCTAACCTAGGTGTAGGGAGAGGTATGAAGTAGGTGAAGTATTCCTTACTATGGTATACTAAGAGTATGTTAAGCTCAGTATGCCTAGTATGCCAAGAGTCCCTCTAGGTATCTAGTCGAGCTCCATACCTTGAGAATGAGAGAGGTGGGAATCTCTTGCCAGACTCGAACTCCAACACCCCGCGAGGGAAGTCAGATCACTGGAAGCTGGACTCTCTGCGTGCAGGGATGACAGCGTCTTCTCAGTGCGTCAGGCCGGGAAACGGGCTCCTCTGAAGTCGAGGTCTCCTCTGATTTACAGGGGCTAAGGAAGGTATATTTATACCCGAGAGGTACCTCAGAATGTTAGCATTGACGTGAATCAGACAGCGGAAGACGTCATGAATGAACCCCTAAGGTATAACGGTTCATGCATAATAGAAGAGTCCATGAAGAAATCAATAGTCCTGTGCTAGGGAAACTCCGGAAGCCTAAGGGTCTGTTCTTCAAGAACTCGTTGTGACGTTAGGGTGGACGCATGTCGGAGACCATGCCTGTATTTGGAGTGCACGATTTTATGCCTATATAAGGGCAGGGCGAATTGTGCCTATATAAGGACATGATACAGGAAAACCTATATACGGACACCCTAAGAGGAATACAACACCCACTCCACTTTCGTGTGTACGATAATACTAAAATGCTAAACATTTAAAATGCTAAACATTAAAAGGAGTACCGCATATTAAAAAATATTTCTTAAAAGCATTAAAAAACATAGTAAAATGCAAAAGGTACTGTACATATTAAGCATTGCTTTTCATTTCAGGCATATATTTGGAAAGTAAATGCAATATAAATGAAAATAAGCAGTAATATTTACATTTGACAGAAAATGATCGATAAGTTTGTTCAAAATCAAAGTCATTCCATGTCATGAAAATCAATGAATGATGTAGACACATAAGATGACAAGTGTCTGTGGAAGTACCGCGAAGTCTGTACTATAAGGCTAGTTCTACTTCAAGCATATTGAATTGCCATTTTGTTCGAGAAAAAAAAAGGAAAAAAGTTCAATTTGGGAAGAGTTCCAAGTTTTGAAATATGAAGGCCAAATTTTACTGCGCCTCTGGTACACTGAGTTGAATCAGAGTCAGTGTACGGGTCTGGTGTAAACATGAGATCATCTATTTCTGTAGACAAAATATCGTCCACTGAAGTTGTCAGATGGAACACCTCGTGTAGTAGATTAATTGCACAGAGATGTGAAGCATCGCTTTCAGCATAGGATGCTGCAGCAATGTTCGCGTCCGTTGTTACCTGTGTGCCTGTAGATCCATCTCGTACCTCAGCAGCAGCTGGAAGCGTCTGAGATCTCAATGAATGCTGTCATCAGGATCGGTAGCCTCTGGGGACAACACAGAGCATGGGCCGTTATCGGGTCCAGCAGAGTATCGATATCCGTTGGCGTTGCTGATGGAAATGTTAGACAGGTGTCTAACACGCATTCTTCACCGCATAGAGGGCATCGTAGGACAGGTAAGATGCAATCTTGCCAGATTGGTCTGAATGACAGGAACCACGTGGTATTCAGGTCCCGTAGACGAGTCATGCCCAAAAGCTGTACTATTCGCTCACGGCACTTTCGTTCAAGGAGAGCTTTCTCCATTTCGCTCGGAGTGATGTCTGCAAATAGGCTGGCCATAGCGTAATAGGAAGAGAAATAGAAATCCGGCAACAAGTGCTAGAATTACTGGTATGCCACCAAACACCGAATGTGCAAAGTTCGGGATAATTCAGAGTATTGCCTGGAAAGGTGCTAACAGACCGGAGCAGATGCTCTTAAATACATGTACAATTCCGCTTGTATCAGACATGTTTAAGATACGTCCTATCATTTCCACGAAATGTATAGGGCAGTTTGTACGCATTAAAGTCTGTATCTCAGCCGAAGTCCTTGCTACTTGTAGATCATAGGTTTCTTTGGCCGAGGTCAAAGGCACTGTATGCTGTAAAAGCATGGCTTTAATTCTGCTTAAACTATCAAATCTTATAAAAGAGACGTTCAGCGAAGGCCACAAAGGCGACTCCCTGACTGTCTATTGGGGCAAACAATACTTGCATACAGCAAGTGACCCTGGAGTTGACAGTTACTAGATATGGGATGCCTGGCAACATGCCGCAGCAACTCTGATCATTCAATATGAGGTAACTCCCATTAGAAAGTTGTCCAAACGTTGGATTAATCACAGCAGCTGGTGTACCCTGCTGATGGCAAGACAAATTTGCCACAGAACCATTGCAAGCCCCGTGTAAAGAAATGTCCTGACATATAAGTGAACCGCTCTGTGCACTTTTACAGTGTGTACCGCTCAAAAACACTTCACGGTCCCCACTCCAACATCTATATGTATACGGTAAATTCCAAGATGTCTTAATGTATTCCTTACCCAACCTTTCATATTTGCCTACTTGCATCTGTTTGAGGCAATACTGAAACTGAAAAGTAGTCACAGGTAGCGTGATTTTGCCATGGATGAGCCATTCTGTAGCTGGTTTTTCTGCCACTGTGAATGGTAACTTTTCCAATGCTCAGCACTGTATACTTTGCTCCTCTTTGTGCCAGTTCAATCTGTTTATCAGTTAGATTGTATTCTGCAAACAGAGCCGACGTGTTGATGAAACGCCAAGGCACATAGCCCGCACGCAAAGATTGCAGCGTCCAGCTTAATAACACAATAGAACGTAATTGAGATTGGCCTTGTAACATCGCCAAATCTTGTTCTAGTATGTCGATAGCAGAGGATACAATGCCGTCCAATGGATATATTCTGGAGGACAAAGTTGTTAACCCATTGTCGACCACAGTAAGTGTTTTCTCTAAATTAATACGATCAAGTTCACGTATTCGTTCTGCGGCCTCCATTTGTGACACTTTTCAAGCTTCATTATAAGCAGCATAGATGCCGGCATATATGAAACGTTTTTGACGCGGTTTTCTTGGTCCAAGCAAGAATTCCCTAAGGTCTGCGTCGTCTTTAAGTAAGGATAAGTGTTGTTTCACATCCTGTAGTGTAGATTTCTGCAGCCAATCGAGCCATAATTTTCCTACACTATGTTGTTACTACCCCCGGATGCGGTCTTTGGACGTATCTTGGGTCTGGCCTGTGAATAGTAAAACCCCGAGTTTTATTCAGGAATCTTTCCTGACAGTTGTTCGTGTCTGTGGGCCAGATCAACCATTTTTTCCAATCAGGATTAGATTTGTTGAGTTGTAGTATTTGGTCAACTGTCACCGCTGCCTGTGTATTGTTATCACTGGCAGGTGTTGGTACAGAAGGTGTTTTCATCTCTTTGATCTTGGCTAGTCCAAGACAAGAGGTTTGTTGGACGGTTTCATTCAAAAACATTATTTGTTCAGGGATGATACAGGCTCTAAATAAAGCTTCTATCCCCTGCACTTGCCAATCTTTAGTACCCCAGACAGCTTTCGTGTCTATTGTGTCTTTCCATAAGTCGAAACCCTGTCTAGACAGTTGGGCAATAAATGCTGGAGAGTAAATCTGTTTTGTATTTGTTAACATAATTATCAGTCCTGTTTGGTTTACATTTTTATAGTAAAACGTTTCTGGATCAGATGTATTGTAACCTGAAAAATATGGAAACTTGTTAGCAAATGTTTTTGAACTACCTTGTGGTGGTGTAGGACAATGCTCCCATTGGTTAAACATAAACACATTTCTAGGGTATGCAGATTTATGCAAATAATGATGACCATAGTGGTTATAGCAATACAGCTGTTCATAGTCTGATGAACCCTCTAAATATTCATTTTTATAAAATGCAGCAGATTTTTCTAGGTCAAACATTATGTCGTTAACAGTCTCAAAGTCCCAATCATCTGAATAGGTACTGGACGAAATGAGATCACTTAGTGAAATATTAAACAAATGTGGAATGTTCAATTTTTCCGTTGGGCCAAAAATATCAAAATCTGTTTTGTCCCACACTATACCATCCTGTATTGGAACGGCTGTGATGTTCACTGATGACAAGTCTCTTGCTTCACGATGGGAAGATTTATGTGGTTTCAAAAGTATGTTCACATCTTTTCCTTCAGTGTTCACATGGATGTATCTGCCACTTATAAGCACGCTCACAGTTGTAACCAAAGCTAGCCAGAGCAGAAAAACAAATAGTCCAGATATTACCCCAATCCATGGGGAAACCAGATAAGTCTTTCAGAAAGCGAAGAAAGTCTTGTACTTGCTGCTTGAGTTTGAATGATGCTGGAGTCGTTTCAGGTTCACTCGGATCTTCTGAGAAAGTATCAAAGTTAATGAAATTGCCAGAAGCAGTTCTGTCAATTGTTGGAATTGCATCAGGATTTGTAGAAATCGCTGGAACCAGTTGATCACTTGCTACATTGGTGTAGACAGGTGTATTTGGACGAACTGTTACTTGATTTTCCAGAGGGATGAGTTCCATTGCATTGTTGCCTAGTCCTTCATCTGTTACAGCTGAATTCTCGATTGTTATCAGTCGTTCAGTCTGAACCTCTTGGATAGTAGCGAGAGGAGTGCATCTGCTACTAGGTCGGAGTCCACGAGGCCTACTATTTAGTATTGGCCACATACTGTGGTTTGATGAGGTCGATGGACACAAATCTTTTCTCCTTTCTTCCAGCACGGGGCGGCAGAAGTACTGTTCTTGTTCCTTGAACTGCTAGGACAGGTACTGGTTGTCTGTAAGAAGGTCCAAATTCCTTCTTGTCCGCAATCTTTTCTCTGACTAGATCCCCAACTTTTGGAATCCAGACAGGCCTTGCTGGGACCGCCGGTTTTTCCCCAGTGGTGGTTGCCTGCAGGAATACGTTGTTTTGTTCTGATCTCAGTTCATCGAGTTCCTGTAAAACAGCCAAACGTTCTTTGATATCAAACGGTTTATTTTCCACCACTGTGCCTACTTGATCGAGATCTGGTACCCACATTCTTGTCCCAAATAGGACCTCATATGGAGTGACTCCCCCTAGAGAACTTCTTGGCAGGTTATTTAATGAGCGTTGGACCCCATAAAGATGTTTGACCCACCCATCACCCGAACCTAATACCCTAGCTGTTATAGACTGCTTTATGTCCCGGTTTTTCCTTTCCACAACAGAATTTCCCTCAGGATGGAATGGAGAGGAGTACCGCAATGAAACACCCAGACTGGCCATGGCTTCTTTGTAAGCCCGAGAGCTAAACGCAGGGCCCTGGTCAGAATGTAGCGTGCCTATTGCGTATGTGCCGATAAAGACTCGCAAATCTTTTATAACAGTTCGAGCGTCAGCCGAGCGCGGAGGCCATATCCATAGGAACCTTGATTCAGTATTTGTGGGATTGCATTTGTCCAGAAGGACGCATGCGCGTAGATAGTCTAATGCTGTCTAACAGTGGTGTCTGTACTGGGCAGCTACATTCGTAGCATGGTGTCTGGTGGCTTTCCCGCTGTAATTTACAGTCTATGCAGTTATTGATGAAGATGTGGATTTCTGTATTCATCCCAGGCCACCAGTACATCTCTTAACGTCAAAATTGTTTTAGAGATCCCTTGATGTGACAGACCCTCCCCCAAATGTGCCTCATAAATCAAAGCTGCTCTACGTTCCATGTTTGGAATTACCCTATCCCCCACTCCAGGGATTCGAGCAAAAGGAACGCTGTTCGCATCAATTACATAAGAGTACTTGAGTGGAAACTTTTTTGGTAACGCTGCACCACTGCCTTTGCTTGTAGCATTGACAGCCAACATTATCTCACGGTCTATTTTTGTTTTTGAACGAGTGATCGCAGCTACGGAAACAGTCTGAACAGCCCCCTTTGCGGCTTCGTCAGCCAATGAATTCCCTGCAACGTGAACGCCATCACGTTGATGACTCAGTGTGTGGATCACGTGAGCCTTTGGTAGTTCGTTTTTCAACTGAACTACTTGTTCCCAAAGCGTTGTGCTTTATTGTGCCACCTTTCGCATCTTTGAAACCATTTTCAAGCCAGTTTTGTATATATTCATTATACGACTGAACACAGTAAAAGGAATCACACACTATCAGTGTGGGGAATACTCGATCTGTACTTTCAAGTGCCAGTTTGAATGCTTGTAGTTCAGCTCGCAGAGCTGTACAATCTCCTAGAGACTGGGTTTTTGTGACCATAGGTCGGAAGATGCCATCTCGCATGCGACCTTTAACGATTGCACATGCTGCACTGTAAGCTTGCTTACTCCCTGTTGCGAGTTGTGCGGATCCGTCAGTGTAAATTATGAATTCGTACTGATCGAGAGGCAGAATTTCAGTGGGCAGAGGACATTCTTGGTCATATTGCAGGAACGCCTGTGTTTTTAGATCGGGATCAAAAACATATTCAACATCTGTTGCAGCAAGAGAATTAACCCATTGTATCCATCTTGGATGTAATGCCTTCGCATTTGGAATGCTTGCTTTTGTGACTGCTTCTAAAGCTGGTACTGGGGTTACGACAATAATGCGTTTCCCTTGGGCTAGGGCCCTTTCTTTTGCTACAGCGGTTTGAACTGCTGTCAGAATTTTTTCAGTTGAAGTGAAGCGCATTTCTGCTTGTGTATACAAATGAGATTTGTATGCAATTGGTATTTTTTCACTCTCATTAAATGTTAAGTAGGTGAATCAGCATTGACCCGAGATTATTCGGATCACCAGGTTGCGTTGACTTACGCATGTTTGTAAGTGATTTGTTGCTAACATGTTAGCCTGGAGTGAATGCAGGATTTCTGTGTGTGCCTGTGTCTAGTTTTTGATTGAAAAATCAGGTTTGATTAGTGCGTAGAGAGGTTTAACCCTTTCTGCGTAATTTAGAATGTATGTTCTTCCAAAATTTAGGAAACCCAGGATGGATTGTAAGTTTTTTAGCGTTTTTGGAGGTTGGAGCAGCGCACACTTTTCTAAAAAGTTAGCTGCCAAGCTCTTGCCTTCACTTGAAAGCTCATATCCTAGAAATAGGACATTGAGATGGGCAATTCTGGACTTTTTGAAGTTGAATTTGTAGCCCTCAGAGGCGAAGCCCAATATAATGGTATTCACCCTGTTCAAGTGTTTTTCCAAGTCATCATCTGTCAGATAGATGTCATCGACATAGGACAATGCCTCATTGTCATAAATTTGTAGTAACTCCGTTACCCTCGCTGAGAATAAACCTGGGCTGTTCTTGAACCCTTGTGGGAGTCGACAAAATGGACGCTGGGTCCCCATTATGGAGAATGCTGTTAAGTACCTGCTTTCAGGTGCTATGTTTTGACAAAAGAAACCATTTGAGATGTCTAGTGTGGTTTTATATTTTTTACGCACAATGTTATTCATTAATGCTGTGCTATGTGCATTTTGCACTGCAAAAGTTTTAGAACAAGTGTTTAAGTGTCTGTAATCCAAAACTAGACGATATGTATTGTCTGGTTTGGAGACAGGAAACAAAGGATTGTTCATTGAGGAGGTGCATGTTTCAATCACCCCTTGGTATTCAAGTTGATCTAAGATCTCCCTGACCTGTTTTTTAGCTTCTTGCTTTACTGGATACTGCCTCTGTGCAGTTGGTTCATGTTTCAGATGTATTTTATGGTGAGAGGAGTCCTCATCCCATCCTACATGATTTTTATATAATGCTGGGACCTGGGCTACTGCCCATTTCCTGGCATATGTATATTTTAGGTGTATTGGAATATGGTTGGAGAAGGGGGGCATAATAATGTGGGCACTCCCTGACAAATTGTGGTGGCCAGTCTCGTTCTGCTAGAAGTAGGTCATAGCCCCTTGAAAGTTTTTCCCAAAAGAGTGCTTTCACCTGTCTAGGTTTGTCTCCCTCCATCCGGAGTGTTATTTCATATAACTTTTGTGGAGTACTAACCCTGGTGTCTACAGTCTCAACTGTAATGTACTCATTCAAGTCCACTATCTCCAGAAATTCCTTCAGGTACTGGCGAGCTATTGTGACTTCTGCTGCACTGTCCAGCATTGTCTGAGCCCATTCTCCGTTCTTGAGTTGTGTTCTCAGTATTCACGGCATGTCTGATCTTCAGACCTGCTACTTTCTTTTTGGAGAATTGAGGTTTTGTTTTATTTTTTGGAGCGTGTTTTTCTTCCTTGGATTTCACGCGTTCTTCTCTATGTTCTGACCGTCCTCTTCTCTCCGAAGTCTGTGATGAGATCTGAAAGGTACGAGAGGAACGTGTATCAGTATCTTGATATCGGTCAGGTTTTCTTAAATTATCCCTAAGGTTATACCTCCTTTCGGAGGGCTCCTTTTGAGGAGACCTACCTCGGGATTGAGAACGTTTCTCGTTTGAATTTTGTTTATTAGTCTCCCACCTCTTTTTAGAAGATGTCGAAGTTTGTTTAATTGTGTCCTTCTCAGGACTTTCAGATAGTTTCGGCTTCACTGGTCTTCCACCCAAACTATCTCTGCCTAATTCTGCATAAGATTGTTCTATTATTCTGGGTAGCTCAGTTTGATGTTCTGTAACATCAAATTTCCTTAATTTTTGGCGGATCGCCACTGCTGCTGCCTCCCCTTTAATATTAGATAATATTATTGTTGAGACCTGGTCGAAATTTTTCAGTAATTTCATACCTAAATTCAGAGCAGGCTCTGCCCCGTATTAGTTTTGAATTTGTTTCAGGACATCAGGTATTACCGCAATTGACGGAATGGCATGTGTTTTAGTATAGATGGCAGCAAAGACTGAGCCCCAAGTGGTGCAGTCTTCCAGTTGTGGTGTAATCGCCATTGGTAAACTGATTGTTAGGATTATGTGTTTTTCATACGGGCTAGTATTTGGAAATACTGCTTCGATTTGAGTGATTTTTTGAGCTATCCAAAATGGAACCTGCTCACGTTTTGTGGGCATTTTTCCCATGACTGCGTATATAGTCTGTGGTGTAATCTTTAGTGTATTCCCTGGTGAGGAATTTGATTTGGAAGTGTTAATGGTGGTTGGACTGTGAAAGTCCGCATGACATATTGGACCAATTGTCTGTAGATTTTTATTAATTCTTGTAGTTGAACAAGTAGTTCCTCATCTGACCTTATATCCAGGTCAGGATGAGGTGTGTAGCCGGCTAGAATCGGCCATGTTGCTCCTGGTCTACCTAGTGGACCGAGCCTGGTAATGTTTCTGTGATGTTTTAGGGCGCCTTTAAACCAGAGCTGAAGCTCCTGGTATGTTAATGGAATTTCTATATCCTCGAAAGGAATGTATTCCTCTGGTGGATCTTCTTTGTAGAAGTGAAAGTTTTGTAACTGAATTGGATTCAGGAAATATTACCCATGAATAGAATACCTCTGTCTGAAAGGATTCGTGTGCCTCTATCACGAAAACTGCTCTACCTCCTCTTGGTGGTAGGCCATGTTTTATGAGTTTTAGAGTGATGGCTCTTCTTAAGTTTGGATGGATGTCTATAACACCCTCCTCGGTTTCATTTAAACCGTTAATGTTAAAACCTGCTGCTTGGGCTGGGTCATCCGCAGCTCGACCGTTTCCGGTGGCTCCGTCCCAGTTTATGGACATTTTGTTTTTCTGAAAAATGTAGAACAAGTTTCAAGGAAACAAAGATAGGTGCACAATATTTTGGAACACTATCCTTCAACGTTGAGCAAACCAAACAGCTAATATATAGGGTGCTTCCCTATGTAGCCGCGGCGGATACTTAACCCTGCCCACTCCAGATGTCTTTTAGAGTATATGGGTAGAGGTCTCTGAGAGAAAAAGCACTGCTGAGTTACTCAGTATCTAGCGTTGAATTATCGCCTTACCAAACGTTGGGCGCCATGTAGTGTAGCTCTTATTTCCCTAATAGGCTCTGCGCATTGGAATAATATACCCTATAGGTTTGACATAGGACTAAGGTCGGTGTGTCCCTATCGAGTATATTAAACTTAATTACTTGTGCCAGCTAGCTCAGAGGCCACTAGAAACTCCTTGACAAACAAGAAGGGAGTAGTTTCTGGCAGCCGCAAAACATGACCACTTTGTTTCCCTTTTAGAATCAGAACGTGTCCCAGAGTCGTGGAAACAATAGATAACTATTTCACTCAGCTCACTCGTGCATACTTAGTTTTCCTCAAAGTTACACAGAAAGAATAGACGGGCGTTTCAATAAAAGGTTTATTGAACAGTCTTGTTTCTCGTGTAAGTAAAATGTGCCGTTACGATCACAAGACAGTATGCAAGATAAATAATGTACAGCGTAAGCAGTAGAAATAAATACTGCGCTAGCATGATCTTTAGTAGATATTCATTTACATAAATAATATAGACTAAAAATGCGAGTACTCATACGATGCGTTTCTAAGCTAGTTCTACCCCAATGTACCTAACCTAGGTGTAGGGAGAGGTATGAAGTAGGTGAAGTATTCCTTACTATGGTATACTAAGAGTATGTTAAGCTCAGTATGCCAAGAGTCCCTCTAGGTATCTAGTCAAGCTCCATACCTTGAGAATGAGAGAGGTGGGAATCTCTTGTCAGACTCGAACTCCAACACCCCGCGAGGGAAGTCAGATCACTGGAGGCTGGACTCTCTGGTGCAGGGATGACAGCGTCTTTTCAGTGCGTCAGGCCGGGAAACGGGTTCCTCTGAAGTCGAGGTCTCCTCTGATTTACAGGGGCTAAGGAAGGTACATTTATACCCGAGAGGTACCTCAGAATGTTAGCATTGACGTGAATCGGACAGCGGAAGACGTCATGAATGAACCCCTAAGGTATAACGGTTCATGCATAATAGATGAGTCCTTGAAGAAATCAATAGTCCTGTGCTAGGGAAACTCCCGAAGCCTAAGGGTCTGTTCTTCAAGAACTCGTTGCGACGTTAGGGTGGACGGATGTCGGAGACCATGCCTGTATTTGGAGTGCACGGTTTAATGCCTAAATAAGGACTGGGATTTTATGCCTATATAAGGTCAGGGCGAATTGTGCCTATATAAGGACATGATACAGGAAAACCTATATACGGACACCCTAAGAGGAATACAACACTAAAGTGTCTCTGGAAAGCAACAGGAGCGTGTGCCCTCTTAACACCCTTTGGGCCACTTTGGTATTATAAGCAAAGGTCGCTGGTTTGCACAGCCCATAGTGTAATACAGATGACATTGGCGCCTTCTCAAGGGGGCATTCCCTTATGCACCTTGGAATGGAAAATGCGGTCCAATGGACTCCTGCAGGTGGACGCAGTCACTGCCAGGGAATCTGACCCCCTTTAAAGTGCAGGTCAGGTTGCTGTACACTGAAAGAAGGCTTCAAACCAGCGGCTTCAACCCAGTCTGCCTTTCATTTATGCACTACCCCCAGGGCATGCGAGGATTTTCAGCTGCACTAGGTGGCTGCATGTTCACTGCTAGAATGTACTGCAGTCTGTTAAAGGTGTACCGCAGCGCACATCAGGGCATAGCTCCCCACCTGTAATAAAGGCCCAAGTGTATATATGTGTAAGCTAGCCTGGACTTTGAAGTAGTAACAAATAATGTGTCGGACAGCTGCTGCTAAGGATTGAAGGTTGTGATTGGTGTGAAAAAACCCACCACAAATCCTTTCCATTTAGCTGCATACTAGGTTTGTATCTCAAGTTTTATAGCTTTAAGGACTTTAATACATTTGTCCAGTAATTGTAAATACCATAATTCTAGCATCACAGGTGCCAAAGCACACAAGATTGAGGAACTTGAGGTTGAGATGAAGTAACAGAAACTAATATGGTAAGTAAGCCTGAATATGGATGTAGCTTTTCACATGAAGCAAGGGAGATCTCTAACAGAGTACCACCATAGACCGGCCCACATTGGTGCAGTGATTAGTGTTATTGACGCCTGGGGCATTTGCCTCACTATATAAGAAATCTGTGGTAGAGGGGGAAGAGTAAGCAAATATTCCAGACCAGGTGATCTATAAAGCATTACCCAGGGATCATAAGTGTGGGTACGGAGAGGTGAAGTTTTGACACTTTGCATTTTCATGGGTGCGAATAAGTCCCCTGTTGGGATCCCATAACAGCAAAAGTATTGGTTGAGAAATCATGAGTTCAGCCCATTCTAGGTTTCTGATGCTTTCTGCTTAGGAGAGCAGCATAGTCGTAATCCACCCCCAAGAGGTTGCCCACTACTAAGTATCTGATGGCAGAGTATCCAACACCAAATCAATTGGGCTAGCTAAGAGTTGTGGAAAGAGTGCCTCCACCCCCTCCCCTTGCCTTAGTAGGTAGTACATAGTGGTCATGAGGTCTCTGCAGACAAATACAGTTCTGTTTGCAGATTCTGGAAGACTGCAAAAGCTATATATACACACCACTCTGAACTGCAGCACGGTGAAGTGAAGAATGTGCTGCTGCGGAGACAGTGACCCTGAAAGGTGAGGCCCATGTGAGCTTCCCAACACATGAGACAGGTCTGTTAAGGTCATCTGTGGCTGTGGACTGAGAAACAGTCCAGTAACAAGACTTTGTTACACCACTGCAGCTTGTGCTGGGCACTGGGCTCATATACATGTAGTAGAACCTTGTGATGTGCTCCATCTGTTATGTTGATTTGTATAGCGCATTAATCATCCAAGAGGGTATCCAGGTCTTTAAGCAAGGTGTGTAGGTCTGGGGTCCTAATGTGCTTATATGAAGAGCCAAGTCTTCAGCTTCCTGCGGAAACTCAAGTGAAGAGGAGACTTGTGTTGAGAGAGGTCATTCCATGTCTTGGGTGCAATGTGGGAGAATGAGCGACCTCCAGTTTTGCTTTTGCGGATGCAGGGAGTGTGTGCAAGTAAGTGAGGCAGAGCACAGGTGTTTGGTGGGTTGGTGAAACTATTCAGCTGTTCAGGTATTCTGGTCCTGTGTTGTGTATGGCTTTGTATGTGTCCGTGAGAAATTCGAAATGGCTGTGCTTGTGAATGTGGAACCAGTGAAGCTTCTTGAGGTGCGGTGTGATAGGGGTGAGTCGTGGGTGGTAGAGTACGTGTCTTGCAGCGGTGTTCTGGTTGGTCTGGACTCTGTGTAGGAGTTGTTTGGGGATTCCAGCATAGTGTTGTAGCAGTCCAGCTTGCTGTTGAGTGCTTATGCGACGGTCCGTCTGGTGTTAAGAGGCAGCCATTTGAAGATCTTTTGCAGCATATGCGCAGGAGGTGCACACTGTGTTGACTTGAGCAGTCATGCTGAGCTTGTCATCGAAGATGATCCATAGATTTCTTGCATGGTCTGTGGGTGTTGGCCCTAGCTCCATCAGCCACGAGGTGGAATCCATGGGGAGGTCTAGTTGTCAAAGACCAGTACTTCAGTCTTGTCGGAGCAGATTTTCAGGTGGTTGGTTCGCATCCAGTCTGCTACCATGGTCATGGAGTTAGTGAAGTTGTTTCTGCTGGTGTTTGTCTGGTCAGTAAGGGAGAGGATGAGTTTGGTATCATTGGTGTATAAGAGGACTGATGTATTGCGTTCGAAGGATGTTAGCAAGCGGTGTCATGTATCTGTTGAAGAGTGGGGATGAAGTACAATCTCATTGGGACACCACATATCAGTTTCTTGGTCTTCGATGTGAAGGGTGGCAACCTGACCCTTTGGGTTCATGTGAGGATGGAGCAGATCCATTTAAAAGCGGATCCTTGTATGCCAATCTTGCGGAGTCGTCTTATGAGGGTGTTGTGGGAGATCATGTCTAAGGCTGCAGAGAGGTCGAGCAGGATGAGCAACTGCTTCTCCTTGGACCAGGATGTTTGGAATGTTGTCAGTGAAAAGAGCTGTTTCGGTGCTGTGGTTCTTTCTGAATCCAGATTGTGTGTTGTCTGGAAGATGGTGAAGTTCGAGGTGGGTTGTGAGGGCATCTTTTAATAACTGCCTGAAAGACAGGTATTTACAGGTACAGAAACTGTTACCTGTACTTGTGTTTAGGATCTTCCTCGTGTTCAGAGGGATCATCCAAGCCAGGATGCATAGAATCTCTTTGCAGGTTTGATGTGGTGTCTTTCTTCTTCAGGATAGGCAAAGCTCTAATTTCCACAGAAACAGCATCCTCAAATGTCAGTCTGGGTTCCTTCTAAACTACCTGCAAGGTTTGAGGAGGCGGAGTAAAAATAGGGTCAGTGTAGGTTCAATCCATTTTCCTCAGCATGATGTCTGGTTGAACAGCACCTAGATCACAAGATAGGAGGTGAGAAATAAGCGAGTGTTGATCAGCTTCAAAGCTAATCGTTGCACCACAGAGCAATTGAATAGTATCAGGCATGAGGCACCTTATGAGGGATCGGTCCTTTGCCTCAAGGTTCCTCAGGCATCATAGGGTCCTTTTGACATTGAGCTGTCGAGACCGCAGTGAGTGGCACAAACTGTTGACCCTTTTTTTAGGAGGTGGTTCTTGAAACAAGGGCTGGTGTTCTTGGGACCAGTCCTTAACTTGGAAGAGGAGACTCCTTTTGAGGTGGACCCCCAGTGGGAAAATAACATGTTTCAGTAGGAGTTGTGCCCAACACCTGAGGTGTGGTTTTAGTCATGGGTGTTTGGTATGCTGGGGCCACTGGAGATACTGATCCTCTATGTCAGAATCTTCTGGGGATATTGAAATAGTACTCAGCTCCTTCCAAGGCTATGAAGCCCTGGACAGCCCTCACATCATCAGATACAAAGGTCTTGGTCACCGTTTCAGACGGCAAGAATAGCGTCCTGGCACCGCATCACTGTGTAGAGTCCACCTTCTGTCCATTGGTGCTAAATAGCTTTCCTGCATAGGAAGGCACTGCAGATTGAATGGGCGCTTTTGTCAAGGTCCCATGGTAGACCGAGGTTAGACACAATGCTGGCCCAACCACCAATTGCAAGAAGCACATAATTTATACAGAGCATTATTTACAACTTGGCCTATGCAATTAGGCCGCTTTCTCTTCAAATCACATAATATTGAGGTGGTCTGTGTTCAAGTTCTGCTGGATGTTTATGTCAAAGTCCTTGGTTTCCTGCTCCTCCAGCACAGAAAGTTTCCTTTGGTGCAAGACTAACAGCACCAGTTTAAACTAGATTGCAAAAAAAAAATAACAACAAAACAGAGATGGAGTCTGTGTCCTGGTGCATAGCAGGATTCAGGGGCAGTATCATGAGTCACCTGAAAACGGAAACCTTTTCTTTGGAGGAACACTTTGTCATTTTCCAAGGCCAAAACAAGATAGGAGTGTGTGTGCACAGCAACTAAGGTGGCAACTAATACAAGGCCATCAACACCAGATGTTTCAGTGGAACTAAGACGCTTATTAGGACTTCAATCATAGTTTTGAATCTTAGTTTCTATTCCTAGACACCTGAAACTGCCATCCCTGGCTTCAGCTAAAAAAACAAAACTAAAGGGATTGGGTGAGAAACTGCCCGTTTCACCCCATTTTCACCCAGAGATTGAGAGCTTTTCCTGTGGACAAAAAAAAAAAAAAACGGTCCCTTAGGTAAACCAATCAGGCCATGGTCTACTTTTTACAGTATTACAGCTGCACATCCCACAACTGGTAGCGGTGGACCTCAATGAATCTGCTACGTGACAGATTAAGCCTTACTCTATTGGGGTGACTAGGTTATTTGTTGTGGACTCTGGTACTCCTCCACCCCAACCCCCCCAAAAAAAAGTCAAGTATCACTCCCATCCTCAGCAGTAGATTTTTAGTTAAGTCTGCATGAACGGCACCCCCTTAAAAGATGCATCGAAATGTAAATTTGAAAATGGCATGCACAAAACAGAGGTTCGGTATCGATATATTATACCTCAGCACATAAATCACGTGTTAAGTTAACAAGATTATAGCAGACTCAACTGTTTGGCAGATGTGTAGGTGTGGCTACAGACCACTTACACTGCCTGACCGACCATATGTGATCAACATTAAACAGAACATGGGCTTTGGGCCTACTCCTGCTTGCTTGAAGTGACCTTTACCAGCCGATATGAGCATTAGGAGGATTAAGCAATTCTACAGGATGCTGAGGTGACTGGTAAACTAGTTAGTCTGCAGCACTGCATATATAATGAAAAATGAAGCTAGGGGGCAAATGTAGAGTGTGATATTTAAAGCTTTATTTTCAAAATTTCAAAGGGTGGCATTTAGAGGAAAAGCTGCACAGCCCATTACTTTTGCTACGTGCACACGCATCTTTGAAACATTTTTTGAGGGAATAATGACAATCTAAAACAAGAAAATAGTACCATTGTACGATCCACCCTAGGAAATTGTGCAAGTGAACACTGGCATGACTGCTTTTTCTATAGTCTGAGCCGTACAACAAGCAATCACACGAAACTTGAATTCAGTATTTTGTTTTTTTGCTAAACTCCGTACCAAGGATACTTAGTTATGCACGTTTTGTTGGAATTACACAGAGGGAAGGCAAGTATAAAATTATCCAAACAATAGAGATCTACTGATGGAACTGGTCTAATAGACTTTGGACCATAAAGCAGTGGTGTGTCTGATCATTTTAATCGACAGTAAAACCCAAAGGTCATTTATATTTTTAAGCTTTCATATGCGAAGGCATCTATACTTTAATATTTCCCTAATAGGAGGGCCACATCTAGATTCCACAGTACAGGGCGTGAAAACAATTTGAAAGTAAGGGGTTTTGATTATTTTTTGTTTACATAAATGTGCATATATAAAGTGATACACAAAAAAATGGGTTTCACAGAGACTCAGTCAAATACTGGATTTAACATAAATATACAAACATTATTCCCAAGTTAAATATCTGCCCAGAAACATCGAGGTTTTGGATCCACCTGATGCAATGAAACAACTTCATGACCTCATTAGAGATGTCAAAACCAGTCTCAAACCAGTCTCAAACCCTGGGATTGGGTTTCCTCTTATAGCACTCTTATTTAGGTAATAGGCGGTCTCCTTAAAGTAAACACTTATTTAACATCGTAAACGTAGTTCCTTCGAAAAATAACTCATCTCATCTTCTTAATCATTATTGATTTAGTAATCTTGTTTATTCAAATGATCTTTAAACCTCAATCTCGAGCTGCTAACACTAGAAGGCTGTATTGGGGACTACCTGTCCCAGAAATCCTGTAACTGGTTCAAGGGGGAGGGGGCTGGAGCCCGTGAGGCTATCATCAAGTGCTATATAGCACGCTGTGACACCCATTGCTGAGTGGACTGTACCCGGGTAAAGCCAGAGTCAAGGGCAAGCCCTTCTTGTGTGTCAGCACCTGGAAGAGGCTGGGCTGAGCTACCCCTCTTTGTTTCGCATTTGAAGAATGAAGGGTAGCATTACCTTGACCCAGGGGTGCCTGGTAATTGGAAAGGGTTATGGTTAAGTGGAAACTCCATGCAGATAGGGCCAAAGAAGGATACTGCCCATAAACCTCCAAGTGGGAATACATTGGACTCCTATTTGGCCAGAGTGATGGGGCTTGTTACAAAGGAAATAGACCTTGTAGAGCGACGACTATCCCATTGACAAGTTTGGATAACAACGACTGACATTTTGACCCTCCTGATTCCCCCCCTACCTGTACAAGTGAGGAACAGCCCTTGTTGGCGCATTCAATTGTAACAAACAGGAAAATAAATCAGGGTCCCCACTCTAAGCAGTTAGCTGGAACACAGCGGGCATCAAATCTAAAATCTTAGTCTCAGAATGGCTTGATCCAATTACCCAGTATTATGTGATGATACAGGAAACCTGGGCGCAGGAAATTCTCAGTGGATGGGTTTGAGTGCTTCTGTGTACCAGCTTAAGGCAGTTACAGGGCAGGGAGCCAGGGGTTGGGTGAGGGGGGACTAGCTACCACAGTTCGTACATCCACACTGTTCAAAATCATGGCTCTACCTGTGAAACATAGGGAGATTAAGGTTTTGTGGGTAGTGGAATCCGGCAATTTCTGTTTTTTCTTAGTTAACTTTTATAATTGTGTACAAACTTGGTTGTCAAATTGAGCCTTCGAGGTGTTAGTTCGAGGTTAGAGTCCTCTTTAAACTGCAGTGCTAATTTAGTGCTGGGAGGAGATTTTAAGCCACAGCGGGCTGGAACCTTAATGACACTGACCCTTTTGCAAGAGGCAATACCTTTCTTCCGCTAGTAGCCGATGAAAGGGGTAGAAGATTTAACAATGCCCAAGGCCAAACTAATCTCCTCAATATGGGGACTATCGAGGGGCAGCAATTTGATCAAAAACCAACTTTATGGGGTGGGGCAAAGGGTCAGTTAGTGATTATGTTTTCATTTCAAGCTCCCTGGAAAAAAACATACAAACAAGGGGAGTTTGGGATACTGGTTTTAGCGTCCACAACCCCATTGTGATCGACATGTTAATATATGCTGGTGTTCGATGCCAAAGCAATCCTGGTTTAACAGGTTGGACTACCAAGGATGAAGGGCTCAGAATTAAATGGTGCAGCATCTCGCTTCCCATCTTGTTTAACTCTGTTATTGGGGCTAACGAGAGTCTAATGGGGTCATTGCTTTCAGTTGATATCCCCTCAGAGGGAGTTCTGGAGGAGTTTCAATTTCTAAATCATTCCACTAAGCAGATTATGCATGATCTTTCTGGTACTACAAGGTCGGTAAAAACTGGGAGGGTTGGTGACAGATTTAGAGCCTTGAATCAGCGATTAAGGGTTCTTAATGCACGGCCAAGGATCCAAGGGGATATCTCCCTCGCTAGAGCTAGGCTAGACATTAGGGAGAGAAAACAAATTATGAAGGAGGAGGCATGGGATTGGTTAATGTTTACCTGTAATTCAAGAGATTGCAAAGGGTTTTGGGAGATGGTCAAGGGGAGACAACTGTCTCCAGGTATGCCTGATATAGGTACAAATATAACACCAGAACAATGGGTGACCCACTTTACAACAATCTATTCATTGGGAAAAAGGAAGCCATTGGACAGTGTAGAGGAAGCACCTGAGTTCTTAGTAGATATCACATTTGAGCTAGAAGTCTTCTCTGCCATCCAGTCATCTCTGCTGTCCTTCTAAAAAGGCTCCCAACCCCAATGGGATCCCCATGGACCTTTACAAGATGAATATTCCTTTTGGGCCCCTTTAACAACGAATGTTCTAAATACAGCTACTACAGAGGGTATACCCTGGCCTTGGAAATGTGTCACAATTGTACCTACTTTTACAAAACTAAACAGGCAGGACCCAAGCTGTTATAGGCCTATCTACCTATTAAATTTGATAATCAAAGTGGCAGGAAAAATCATTCAGAATAGACAAATGGGCCCAACATGATAATATTCTTAGCACCGTCCAATATGGGTTCAGAAAAGGTAGGGGGTACACTGGAGCAGTGCCTAAATCTAAACCTGCTGGTAGGGAAAATGTGGTAGCCAAAAAAGGAACCATCTACCTAGCGTTCATGGATCCGAGTAGCGCCTTTGACAGGGTTAACCAGTCAAAGATGTTGATTCTACTGGCTGACCTAGGAATGCTCCAAGATTTGAGTGGTTTCCTACATGCCCTTCATACAGATATTGCTGCTTCTGTTTGGTGTAGACAGGAGGGGGACTGTACGAATTGTTTTAGCCTCCCTCGTGGGGTAAGGCAGGGATGTGTCACGGCACCCCTTTTATTTTTAATATATATTAATGGTCTGAATAATTTTCTGGCAATAAATGGGAAAGACATGCCTAAGGTTAACACCTCTTTTATCCAGTCTCTGCTATACGCAGATGACGCAGTATTGCTCTCGAACTTCGAACGGTCTTGGAGTTTTGTGGACCTGTTTGTTAAATTTATGGAAGAGATCTCGACACTAACATAGCCAAAACCCATTACATAGCCTGTGGGAGGCAGCACTCCAGAAAAAGACCAATAACCATCAAAGGGAAGGTCATTTCAAGGGTTAGTGTCTTTTCCTATCTGGGCACTACCTTCGATCAACAAAATAATTAGATCCCCTGTCTGGCAGACATAAGTCAGTGATTTAACCAAGCATACAGTGCTCTTTTTAGGTTTTCTGAAACGATCAGTAGCAAACCAATTGTCCCACAGCTCCAAATCTACAGAATTAAACACCTACTGGTTCTCTATTACGGCGCAGCCATATGGGGGTATGGCAATTGCACGAGAAGCCAACATTAGGATAACTGATTTTGCAAGAAACTGCTTGGAGTGGGTCCAGCTAGCCCCAGTTCCTTTGTACACGAGTTGGGCCTGGGGTATGTTGAGGACTATGAAAAAGTAGTCTCATTGCTCCTGTGGATATCAGTTTGGAGCAGGGAACATACACCTTTTAATAAGGAAGTGATCCACAATTATCTGGATTGTGATTATGGGTATAAAATCCCGTGGCTGACCTACATTAAAACATTACCAAAAGTGATGAGAAGGTTAAAGAGTTGTTCTTTAAGCAGGCTTTGGAAAAGCCAACTATGACAGCCTGTAAGATCATCCAAACCAGCGATGGCCTTGAGCCTTCTCTACCAATTAAAAAGCCCATGGGAGAGATCATTGCTCTCCAAATTTCAGTTGGGGATGATACGATATAGGCTAAGTTTTCCACCTGGACAGTATGATTCCCAACTCAATATAAAATTGCCCCTGTGATAATAGCACGCCACAGACCTTGGAACACTTAATTATATTTGACAAAATATATGAATTCCCCCAAAGAAGATATTTGATGCCTATATAAGATCAAGGGGCTTTTACCAATTTTGACCAGCCTTCTCTTCACACGCTTGCTGACCCTGCTGTTATATAACTGCTGTAAGGTCACTCCTGAAATGCACTTTACACTGTACTGAATTTGACTTATGTTTGATCATGTTTACAAAGGAAATAAGTGTGGCAGGAACTGGGCATATTACACATCTCCCTATGTTAACTTGTTTTAAATAGTTGGTCTCGATATGTAATTTTTTATTCATTTTTTATTCTGACACGTGTTTTATGTCTGGTGATTTTATTCTGTACTTTTATGATTAATAATCGAATACAGATATTTCATCAACAACACAAATACTTTGTAGTGATGAGTGCAAACTATCCCCAATGCATTTCGGGCTAGTCTGGTCCTTTGTTATGGGGTGGTCTCTACAGAACCAAAGAAAAAGTGGCTAAGAAACAAAATAGCATATCTAATGTCTATGTTTACTGACCAGTATGGTGAAACAAACAGGTGGGGGAATGGGGGGTGGGGAGGGAATCAGAATCTAAATAATGTGCGAGGTAATCTGACGGAAAATTATATGATATTCACCACTCAGTAAAAACTCTGAAAACAAGTGAAGGTTAATAAACTGGCGACCACTAAATGAACTGAAGGACTACATCATTGGGTGTGTTAATCACGGAAAGCATGCTAAGAGTTGATCAAGTATCTAGGTGTATCTGAAAGAGGAGATTCTTGTTAACAGCAACATAATACTAAGTTTTTGTTAAGTGCATGTTCTCCATTGTGACACCTTGGTCCTAGATAACATGCTCATTATCCAACTCAATAGTACTACTCTTAAAGGATCTCAGCAGAATGAAAGGAGGAATGGGGCCCCCTGGATCCAAACCTGTAACCATTAACTAACACAAATCCACTAACTGCATACATTAGTCCTCCGAGTTACATGACCAAGCATGATCAATATTTTCATATCTGGGAATATTCACAAATCTAGCTTTTTGTAATAAATTTCTGCTATCATATGGGTAAAACAGTACTCAAAATGGTGATCCTCAGCCATATTTGTTTCTACTGCACTCCTTTTAGAGATGATCTGGAATGGGGATAGACCAAAGGCGACACTCGGCTGTTTGCCTATAAACAAGGAGCATGGGATGTCCCCCATCTTTAATTACTACCTGGTATCTCAAATTGTGGAAAAGTGGCTTGCTGGCGAGTACTCCAAGGAGGAACGAAGCATTGCTAGCTGTAGTTATGGGCAGTGAAGGCGAGGCTGTGTAACTTTTAGAACTTGTGGAGAGGTCAGCGTGGGAGACTGGGACAGAAAGGACAAATTTAACGTTGTTCAGCCTGCCCCCCCTGATGAATAGCTCTTCCTCAGCACTGATGTGTACCAGTGGATATTTGAAAATTACATGCACATGCATGAGCATGTAAATAAGTTAACACCAAATTTTCTACAGATATTTTGTGATCACGGGGATATCTTTGGCACCTAGATGGCCAGCTATATTGCTAGTTAGTGGCAAGGCCAGCCGTGCTGACACCAGGAAGAGAGTCTTTCAGAGACTGATTTAGGAAAGCGAAGGAAGATGATTACATGCTTATACCAGACACTGATAACATTGTACAGTATCAGGCTGCAATACATATGGAACAGAACGGCAGTTAATATTGTGAGAAAACAAAGGAGGAGCATATGTGGGGATGGGAGGGCAGGAACCACACTCCTACCTAGCAAAGGTATCCTGGAATGCTAGATTTGAAAATTTACAATTCATATGAGCTACACTTATGGGGCATCAGAACGTCTGCACAGTATTTATTTTTCCTATGCAAGCCGCATGCTACAGATGCCACTCAGATGGGGCGGAACCTCTCCACATGGTCTGGCTATGCTCAATATTCCAAGCCTTCAGAGTCCAAATTACAGCCTTAATACATTAACAGCCTGCTGGGCTTGTTCCAACAGCTCATAAAGTCAACCGACACATACAGATTTCTAGAGTTGGCACTAATTTCCCTAGCACAGAATCGCTGTGTGGCAATTACCCACATCACATCTCGAAAGATTTACAGATATTTGGCCCATTAATTGCACTGTGCTACGTTTCCTAAAGGCAGTACAGGGTTGACTAATCAGTTATACTTGGGAACTGTTGCTATCCTTTAGTTAAGGACTGGATGACAAACCATTTACTGCTCTTGTGTTTTAAGTACACTTTAGTGAAGGAATTTGGGGGTGGGGGTTCCATTAGGAAGGCTACCAATATTATGACTATTAACACCCCCCCCCCCCATCCCCACCGGGCCGTCTAAACAGGTTTAACTGCATCAAGTAGGTAAGCGAAATAGGTGGAACTCACGAAAGCTGCATAATGTAGGGCACCGCTCAATGAGGATTTGGGGAGGAAGTGGATGATTTGGAATTCATAGTATGGTTTGCTTTCCCCACTCCCCATGAACACATTTGGTTGAGTTTACTAAATCCACAAAATGCAGCCACTATATCCGACAATCTGGCATTTATGTGGATACCCATGTTGAGAATATAAAAAACACTTAAAAAATAGCAGCTAACACTGCCTCAATCCTTTAGAGTAGAGAGGAGTTCGCTGCAAACCTAATCCCCCTAAGAACACAACACTTTGCACTCAGTCCAAAGTTCGGGTTTTTGCTTCCACACTAACAGTTAAAAAAAATTGCAGAGAGCATCATCTACAGGTGATGCAACAATTATCCTGAAAAAAATCACTGCCATTTAAATGCTTGGTTACACTAGAAGTAGTTCAGAATTGCATATCCAATGAAAGTTAACAGAACATATATACATATATGTACAATGTCGAATTGATATTTTTAAATTCATTCGAAAACTAAAACTGATGAAGCATTTCAAACTCAATAAATCAATTGAGGTGGCATCCAGTTAAAAAACCAGTGACAAGCCAAGCACGAAACTTCAAGTATCAGATATCAGCACACTAAAAACCGTGTATGCGCTGGTGGAAGACAGAGGAAATCCATATCTCTACACAAGGACAACTACAAGGAATGGGAATCAAAGATAACTTCGCTGTTAACAGTCCCTTCCGTCCCAGTTCCACATTTATCCCCCTTATGCCAAAGGATGCCATTGACACTTTCAGTGATTGCTTAATAGAGGATCTCAAGAAACTAAATTATAGAGTGTTGCAGAAACGTAAACGCCGCAAATTTATAGAGATACAGTACTCTGCTTTAATGCGCAAACTGAGAGAATGTCAATATAATCATAAACAAAGCAGATAAAGGGGGAAACTTAGTGCTATGGCCCAAATCTCAGTATATGGAGGAAGCTCAACGACATCTTACTGACATTACTTGCTATAGAAAAGCCACAATGAATGATCTTAGGCAGGTAAAGGATATGGTGCACAAGGAATTGGGACAATGGAAACGGGAAGGGTTGTTGAATAAAAATGAACAGTTTTTTGAAAACTGATCATCCCATCACGCCTGTTCTTTATTTTATCCCGAAGGTACACAAGAAACAAATACCTATACCAGGGCGTCCTATTTCTGCGCAAAGAAGTCTACTTGAAGCTACATCTAAATATGTGGACTATTTTTTGCACGAGTTTGTTGAAGAATTACCTTCTTTTATCAAGGATACTGGTCATTTTGTGTCAAAGATTCAATCAGTTGCCTGGAATGACGATTGCTTATTTATTCTTATGGATATTTGTTCACTGTATACTAGTATTCATCATTCGGATGGGTTAAATGCAGTGAAATATTTTCTAGATCAGAGAAGTATCCATTTGTGTCAACATAACATTATGCTTCTGCATATGATTGAATTATGTTTGTGTAACAACTATTTCATGTTCAATAGAGAGATTTACCAACAATTGCATGGGGTGGCTATGGGGGCATGCTTCTCTCCCAGCTATGCATGTCTTCACGTTGGCTGGTGTGAGGAGCATGTCCTCAGGCACACCCACAAAGATCTCTATGAAGCCCACGTATTACATCGGTGGCGTTTCATAGATAATGTTTTTATATAATTTGGAAAGGTTCAATTGATTCAGCTAACAAATTTGTGAATACTGTCAATGACCTTAATCTAGAATTTACTGCCCACATTAGTGACCAAGCTGTTCAGTTTTTGGATGTTGAGGTATATATTCACAATAAAACCATACAAACCAAACTCCATAGAAAATGTACAGCGGGCAAATCCGTATTAGACGCTAGTAGCTCCCACCCCAAGCATCTTATAAAAAGTATCCCGTACGGGGAGTTTTTAAGATCTAGAAGGATTTGCAGTTCAGATGAAGATCTTATTCAGTGTCAAACAGATTCATTTGACAGATTCAGAGCTCGTGGGTACAAAATCAAAGATTTAAAGGCAGCTTTGTCTAAAGCCAACACTATGTCCAGAGAGGACTATTTGGGCAGAGTCTCCAATACAACCATTCATAAGAAGAACGTAAGTCCCGATGGCCCTTCCCATAACATTGAGCCTGTAAGGTTAATAACTACATTCTGTAGCCAGGAAAAACAAATAAGAAAAATTCTATATAAGAATTGGCCCATAGTTAAAACAGATCTAACTATGTCACAACTGTTGCCAGATCTCCCCCTGATTACCTTCAGGCGGGCACCCTCGATGAGGGATGCCCTAGTTAGAACCAGTCCGGAGATTGACACTAGTGGCACCTGGCTATCCAAAAGAGTTGGCTTTTTTAAATGTAGCTCATGCAGAGCGTGTAAGTTCGGTACCAATAAGTCTGAATATTTGAATGCCTTTGAATCTATTTCCACTAAAGATCAGAGGACATTTTACTTGCCGAACTGACTATGCGGTTTATGTACTTGAGTGTTCTTGTCGGATGAAATATGTAGGCAGCACTAAATTACAAGTTTTTAACCGCATTTTACAACACCTACGTGCCATAATCAATTCTGACCCAAGTTATCCAGTAGCACGTCATTTCAAATCAGTACACCAGAATAATTTAAATGACTTGAGCTACTTTGTGATAGATGCTTTACCAAAGCCACTCACAGGTTGTAACAGGGAAAGGAAATTACGTCAATTGGAGTCACAATATATTTTATTACTTGACACTAAGATGCCCAATGGTCTAAATACAGGGGAGGACCTACACAATTTCTTATAGAATCCTGAACTGTATTGTGGCAGGTTCATGTAGAGCAATTTTTAGAGCATTTGTGGGTTGATATGCATGTGTTGGTTTTTAACCTTGTTTTTACCTTGTTTTACCGGCTGGTTTTACTGGGTTTTTATGGGGTTGTTTTACTAGGTTTTAGGTAACGGTTTTAAACGGCACAGTATTCACACACTTTGACTCTATATATAAAAAAAAAGTTTTTTTATTCAGTATCTGACTGTATGATAAAGAGTCAAGTGTGTGCTCTGTTTTTCTATCATGTATTATGATCTTTTGCACTTTATGTATCCAGTTCCAATTGGCAAACAATTGTGATGAGGCTTTCCATTTCACCTTATGTATCACTGCCCTAGTCCATTGCATTTTTTGCTAAGCAAGGGTGATTGAGGTGACATATTGCGGCTTATTCGCTCCATTTTGCACATTTTTTTGGGTTTAATATTACTATTAGTAGTTTGTAATTACTGCTCCCATTTACTGTGCATAATTATATTGGTTTGCGAATAATCATTTTATATGGATATTAAGGCCAGTTTGCCAGCTGTGATAATTCAGCACATCGGAAAGTTTCTCATTGTAATAGTTGAAGCTAGCCATGGTCTCCCATAGCTTTTCATTTTTTAATTATCCCAAGTCTGTTATGCGGTTAATAGCAGGCATTGGATGATGTTCTTAGCATTTGCACTTTGACTAGTGTGATTTGCACGTCAGTCTGGAACCAACATTATTATGATAAATTACTGGATATGTTATGTGTTTTACATTTCTGCCTACCAATTGTCGAATGTTATCACTTGGTAAAAACGGAATTGACACTATTGTCAGTATTTGATAAATGGTTGAGCAGGGGGATTGAGCAGGGGGTTTTTTGTTCATGACAATATTCACTACCTCTTTGTAGACACTATGAAATTTATCGTTGTAATTTTCAAACATTTCAAACTTAGTCACATATCCAAGTATGTTTTCTAGTTCTATGGTAGTTTGTGGGGACTGACCGGAACTTGATTGTCGTCACTATAAATTGTTACAATTCACCCCAGCTTGTCATGTGATCAAGGCCGTGGAAACGCAGCCGAAACGCGTCATGCTGTTTTAATTGCAATAAAAGCACTTCAAGGAAATTCAGCGCTGGTGGTCCGTACCGGATTTGTTGCCGAGGATTTGGTAATTCGGGACTGTGGATATATATCAGTAAACAAACCCTCAGCAATTACCATTTATGAAAGTTAAACTTGTAAAGACAGATCCAGGAAAAGAGTAAGACAAAACCAAGTGACTACTAAATGACATTCGATTTTCCAAAGTGGAGGGAGACAAAAATAAAATCAACCTGAGAAACTGAACACCCATAGAGTAAGCTTGAAAGTGTAATGCACAAATCCTTATGTTAAGTAGGAGGGGGAAAAAATGCTTAATTGCCCATTGGGAGAGGGGTGATTCCAATAGAAAACATACGCAAACTCTTGTAGACCTAGCAAATGGTTTGCAAGAACTGTAAAATATGAAATGTTCAATTATAAATCGAAGAATCTTCGCAGGATCAAATCCAGAGCGCCGACGTTCCACAATTTCATAGTGAAGCAGAGTTATGACTAAAGGTCTCAATGCTTTGCGTACACCTTGAATTTGCATGATTGTCTGAAGAAACCCACAGCACTTTCCTAGATTCCAAAAAATGTGTATTCCAATTCTTAGTTTGCTTTAAAACGGTTCCAAAGGAAGGTAAAGACGCTTGCAACCAGTGAAAAAGATTGACATTTCTGTGACAAATTGTTACATATACAAGTCCATTAAGGAAGATTACCTTTACAACTCAAACATTTTATTTATACAAATGAAAACCTATGCATACAACTGAAAAGAAAAACTGGTAACTTGCGACCTTTTTCTACTTTTGAATATTGTTATGCAAATATCTAGGTGCGTCAATTAGAAAATAAATCTCGCCACAATCAATTAGCATTCCCGTACAACTCTGTGGGCATTGCATTAGTCACACAGACAAAAAGAACCTTTTTTCTACTTGTACTGGAGTAACTCAGTAGTGACTAAATCATGCCTTGAAATTCAAGGTGAAACCGACAGCTTGAACCCGAGGTACCAACAGTACTGCCAAGCAAGTCTAACCTAAAGCTCCAGATACAGTTAGCGGTTTGTAGCTACCATTGGAGTAAACTGAGAAACCATGGTAGGAACAAATGACACTGAAGAGAATGGCACATTTACACTGAGCGTCAGCAACAACCCAACTGTGCCTAGCACGGTTAGGCTTTAGAGGTCATCATAAAACTAGGCAACCCAAGCCTACATCTGGAAGACCAAAAAGCGAAACACTCATGGCATAACCGACTGCAACAAAGGGTGATTTGGACAGAGTAAGATTTTTAGGTTTTGTCTAGGCAGCGCTTGCGCTGTCTCTTCGAGACATGCTGTAGTCAGGATATGTGCATAAAGCTCCGTCTACTTCCCACCCATTTTTAGGTCTCGCCTACGCAGCGCGCATGCACTGCATAGGAGGAGACCTCTTGGAATCGATTTGCTTTTGAGGCCAAAAACGTGCACGCATTACATTGCTTTCAATGGCAACGCGTGCACGTTTGGCGATTCCCTTGCGGGTGCGAGCTTTGAAACCATCTGTTTGTAATTAACTTTCAAACAGATGGTGCCCTTCCTCGCTCCCGCAAGGGAAACGCTGTTTGTGCTCTCGGCGGCACTCCCCCCCCCCCACTTGTTTCTTTTGTGATGTGTATACATACGTTTGAAAAGCTACCCGTGTGTATAATGTCGGTGTGTACGTAATATATGATGTTGTTTAACTGCATGTAAGTAATGTGTTTGTAAATCTTTAGATGTGTCACGTAGTGTGTGTTACCTTTTTTTCGGTTTTATTTTGTACTGTTTGTGCTTTTCTCCCGCCTCGCTGTTACAAATTGAAGGCTTTCTCTCAGGTATGCTCTTCAAAGCCCTGCTAAAACAAAACCAGAGAGGGAGGCGGCTGGGGCGCAAATCCTTCTATTCAGTACAGGCAAATTCAAGCTGAGGTGGAATCCGATTACAAAGCGCTTCTTTGAATGTGCTGCCCTATGCCCAGGACCAGTTAGACTAGTTGCAGCAGCTCGACAAAAAGGCATTTTAAATCGCAATTTGTAAGCACGAGAGGTGGAGAGACAAGTATATTTTTAAACCGCTTTCCTTCCCCCTAAACTGGCAGAGAATGAAGATTCCTTTCTTTCCCTCAAGTTATGCCTCTATTTTACGCTGTTTGTGGTTCATTTTTAAGGCGGTGTTTTATGTTTTGGAACGGTGGAAAGGCCGCCGCTGTGGGAGGTGCATTTTCAGTTTTTACTTTCATCTTCGAGCGAGGCTGGGAAGGTATGCTGTGGCTCGTGCTGTTGCCCAATATGTGGTCTTCTTTTAATCTTTAATCAATGCAGCGGTTATAAACTTCTGGTCTCCGGCCCCATAAAGCACGTTGTCTGTGGATGGAGAGGGTGTTGCCCTGCTCGCCATGTAAACAATTCCCCAGCATTGCTGTGTTTTTTGTGTGTGGTTTTTTTCATGTTTTGGGTGGTATTGGGAACTTGGGGATTTAAGGCAACGTACCAGGTAGACCTGTTAGTTTTTAGAAGCCCAACTGCCTGGCTTGTCTCCAGCGGTCATCTGGGTGCCTTTTTTGCTTTTCAGTGGTTTTTACTTGCCCTCCACCCCTCATTGGATTTTGGACTCTTTGTTTGGGGTACTCCCCCCACGAACCGGTTTTCAGTGGGTTTACATTGTCAAAGAGCTGAGAAACAGGCTGCAGTGGGCTATTGAAATAGTGTTTTATACAGCCGAATACACGCATACAAGACTACGTTTGTGTGGTATGTGGCCTATACAAAAGGTCAACACTACACATGAGCTGTCTTTCAGTAGGCCTCCTCCCACTGGCACTGTCAACAGGCATGCAACGCTCGTGTTTCTTGCGCCTCCACCACCACCAAGCACTTTGGACTTTCGCCATTATGTACTAAGATTTTTTCAAAATACTCCCATCCTAACAAATGCGAGACAGATGGAGTTCACATAGAGTACAAGCTTAGAGATGCAAAGACGATTGAGGAAATGCCGGCAGCATACACAAAGCCATATTCGGAGTGTATGTCTAAAGTGAGATTTACATATTCCATGTATTAAGAAATCTATCATTTCATACAAATGATAAAAGTAATTGTGTGTCGATGCCGAGGAATACTGGCAACGGGAGACTGAGGCAGAGAGAGCTCTTTAATAAAGGCCCCTCTCACCCAGATATTGCACCAATAGGCCATAGCAGACTCTTTAATATAGTGCATCCTTGCATATTACATGTAAAATGTATACTCCCCTTTTCGTGGGATACAGAGTGATTCACTGAAAGGTTGTGATTCTTGTGAATTATGGGGTTTGATTACAATTGTTTTTAAATCACAGAATTCCGACAATAGCCAATAGTGTTTTGTTTCACAACTAGCATTACTTTGAAAAACAATTTATAGCAATGTTGTTTTCACCAGTAATGAACGCTTTTTTTTTTTTTTTTTTTTTAGAGAAACTGTGAAAATATCTTGACTTTGTTTTAAAAATACGTGCTGTCTGCATTATGCCCCTATGATTCTACCTTAGAGGTTCTGCTTACATTTACGGACTGCTAATTTATCAATTACATGTCACTAGTACAACTCCATGTCATCTGGTGGTTACTGTGTTCATTTCCATGGCGACGAGCTGGGGGTTGGGACCTACCGGTACACATGCAGGGAATTAGGAGCTGGAGGCAGTGCAGACGGACAAGACCTTCCTTGAGGCATTCTGCAGGACATGAACAGTTAAAATTAGACAACACAGGGGTGAGCTTTGTGACTGTTTGTAAACTGGCTTTCTAGCTATGGCACCCCAGACATCCTTGCGTCAGTCATACCTCTCTCTAGTCCTCATCGTGATATTCAGTCAACTCAGCAGGTTGTAATTTCAGCTTAGACTACCCAGTGGTTAGTCAAGGTGCCTCCTAGGTGGGTTATAATGCAATCCACAATTTTAATGCCATAAATCAGGTTTACATTTAATTTACCAAAGGCCCACCCCATGACTGACTGTAGGGTCTTTACTGTGGCTGCAAACCAGGCACTGGAATATTCTGCCATTTTCTGTCCTGTCTTAGTCTAGATAACCTGATGTCATTTCGTAAAATGTTAAAAAGCTGGCACCAGTGCCAAGAAACCCTATTATGGTGACCGCTGCGCTCTATAAAATATAAAAATAAACATGCTGTTGCACCTCAATGGGTTGCTTCTGCAGGCGCGTGTGTGTGTATGCAGTATCATCCCATTATTTAAGCACCAGAGGCAATTCTGTATTTTTCTGTGTAAGTGGACTCTGTTATATTTATTATTGTATATTTTTTTCGCTTTAATGCTGCGATACATACTTTGCTTCACACATGCATGAATCACGGCTGGCATGGACGTGGTCTGCGCATTAAAAAGCCTTTTAAGATCAACTAAATTCATATGGCAGTGGCTGACACTCTACAGCTGAGGGGAATCTGGGTTTTGGGGAGGCAGACTGCACTATATTACATTTAGCATTTGCATCCCAATGTGTCTTCCTGGGCCGGCAGCCAAGTATTGGCCCTGGAGGCCCATCGAACTCTGACTTTTGTGCGTGTGTTTTATTTATTTTATGTAACCTAAGCAGCATTACAAAAATCAACATTACAAGCGCGCTGCAATGTTGTCATAAATGAGCACTTCCTGACCTTTTATTAAGCGAAACAAAGCCTACTTTCCATATTATAGTCACCAATAAATATACGAGTTTTAGGGGGCGCATGGGCCACTAATAAATTTGACCATGCCTTTTTTTGTTGTTTTAGTTTTCTTAAACATGTTGGCACCCCTTCCTTCAGGGCTTCGCAACCATATCATAGATGGAGGAGACCTCTTGGAATCGATTCGCTTTTGAGGCCAAAAACGTGCATGCATTTTTGTACACTTGGGGGCATATTTACAAGGGCATTATCGCCGCTTTAGCGGCACTTTTTGCCGCTGAAGCGGCGATAATTTCATCGCCCTATTAGCAAGGCGGCGCTAACATGCATTAGCGCATGTTAGCTGCCGTTTTTGTAATGCCACGCATCTTAGCGATATACATCGCTAATGAGATGCAAAGTAGGCGTTCCTTCCTGTAACACCATTACAAAAGGTCGCAAACAGGACATCGCGTTATTTACAACGCGGCCCCGGAACCACGAAGCGATGATGAAAGCCGCGCTAACCGCGGTTTTCGCAGGATCCTTAACCCCTGGTCAAAACTTGACTCAGGCATGTTTTGAATGGGAGGTGTATTGATTGGTTACGTCCACACTCCCCTATTATCAAGCTTTTCATTAGCGTGTGAAATCATCGCTTGATTTCACACGCTAATGATGAATATCGCCGTCTATCGCAGGTTTGTACATCGCCTGTGAGCAAGACGATGTAAATACACTGCTAACACGGCGATGTAAACCAGCGATAGGCAGCGATATTCAAAATCGCGCTAAGCGTGATTTGCGATGTTTAATGCGAAGCGTTGATAATAACCCCCTTGATTCTGACACACAAACTTGGCATTCGCCTACCAAAAGCTAAAACAAACAGCTGCCCCAAGACATCTGTAGGTTGTTGTGTTGCCATAAAAAAGCAGTAGTCTACTGCCTAAAGTCTGTAGCATTGAAAATATGGAACAGTACTTTGTGCCTGCAGTCTGCTGGAATTCAGATTACAACAAGCATTGGCATAGCCAATAGGTCTCGCCTTTGGGACCTTATAAGTGTTTAGTTATCCAGCACAATATCCTTGGTGCAACATCAAGTGTTGCATAGCTAAACACTGATAAGGTCCCAAAGGCGAGACCTATTGGCTATGCCAATGCTTGTTTTAATTGGCTCCTGTCCCTGTCCTTTGTTAATGGTGGCTTTTCATTGGTCGTTAGGCTTTGTAGTCCCTCCTTAGTACCTCCCTGTCTCTTTTTGTAACCTCCCATGAGGACACCCCCTATTACATGTGTTGTTAGCCCCAAGTTTTAATTACAGCCCCAAGGCACTATTTTCTTAAAGGCCTTCAGACAGGACACTCACTTAGTCCTAAACTACGTTGGCAGTGGTTACTTTACTCGCTAGCACATCTCACATTTATATTAGACCTTCTATAAATTTCCCTTCATCAGCTCCACATAGAGTACAACCTAATCTGGAATCAATATAATTATTTTGTCACATTTCAAGGCTACTAAATGTATACATGGACATTGCTGTTTGTAAGTACTCGTGGTATTGTCTTGCATGCAATGCATTATGGGTAGGGTGGATTTACCACATCTTCAAAGCTTATGATGCTCACTAAAGCAGTGCTGGTGCCATGCTTGCTAGGGACCTTTAGGCGCAGCTTGCTGTACTGCACCTACCACATCTCATTTATATTATTAGACCTTCTACAAATTTCCCTTCATCAGCTCCACAAAGAGTACAACCTAATCTGGAATTAATATAATAATTATTTTGTCACATTTCAAAGCTACTAATTGTATTTGTACTTCTAGTCGTTGCTTATGAGAAGCAAGGCTGGCAGTAACTGCGCCTCTTTTACTGCCAGCCTTGCTGTTCATAAGCAAGGACTATAAAGCTCAAAGTGCGGGTTTAGACTCGCGCCACTGTCATGGCCGTGCGCATCCCATCGCCTTATCTTGACGATATCTACTTATTTACTAGTCATGCGACACGACGCTACTTGCCACGCACTTTAAAGCCAATCCGCTTTATCTACTTATTTACTTGCCATGCCGACACGATAAGACACAACTTTATCACCTCTTGCCACGCACTTTACAGCACACAATTTTGGCACAACACAGGCAGTCACCACCACCTTTACATTAATGTCAGCAATGCCTTTCAAAATGGTGGCAGACCGCCTTTAATATCTACTTTTTTGCTTTCCGAACATTGACGGCTTTGCAGACTAACTTTATGGTTAGAACATATTTATTAAGGAAGGCATCATACTCTTACACAGCTTACTGCCCACATCCATAGGCCGGCAGAGCGGGACTATCATAAATATACACAGCGTGTGTGCCACAACCCGGAGGCCGGCCGCGCCAGTCATCATGTAATACTCCTGAGGGTGCATTCCTTCCACTTTTGGATGTATACAATATAACGTTAACAAAACTAACTTCCCCAACTCCCCCCACCCCCACTTCCCCCTCCCCGAACCGATGTGCTATATGTTGTCGCCATTGAGGCCACCATCCCTGCGAAGAGTCACAGTTGTGTGCCTTCTTGCCACTCCGTGGTTCCCGCTTGGCTCCCCTGTCCCTTCCTCCGTGTGTGGTCCGGACCCGTCCCCAGCCCTCGTCCCCTCCCAGAGGTATCAATTAAATTGTGCCTGGTGTAGTGGATTCGGGAGGTGTGTCCGTGAGACGGAGAAGGCGGAGGTATCTTGGACAAGTCAGCTCATTCATCTCTGTCGATAGCAAGGACAGCAGGGGTTTCCAGACAGTGTGGAAGGTTGCCATGGAACTAGTAAGGGCGGCTTGTATCCGTTCCATGCCTACCGTGTACCATAGACGGTGAAGCCAGCCCGTGTGTGTGGGTTTGGTTGGTTTCCCCCATAGTGAGAGAATGTGCTGTACCGCCGCCCCCATCGCTAAACCCATCTGCCTCCCCCGGACTGATTTTAAGGGGAACGTTAGTGGATTGGGTAACCCTAGAAGTGTATAGGCAGGGAATCGGGGATCTCAGTATCAAAGTGTCTGTCGATATCTTCTAATACAGTGTGCCAGTAGTCCGTTAGTTCCCTACAATCCCATAGGAGATGCGTGAGGGTACCCTCAGCGTCGCAGCCACGCCAGCATGTGGGACTGCGGTCAGGGTTTCCCCGATGCAATCTAGCCGGCGTCAGGTACCAATACGTAGTGATCTTGACTGCTGCCTCTCTACTAGCCGTATTACGGGCTGTGTGGTTAGCTCTGTAATAAATGTCTGTCCATTCCTTCTCCGTCAGGTCTCTCCCCAGCTCCCTCGCCCACCTCCTCTGTCCGGCAGTAGGCACAAACGGGGTCCGGGGACGGAGCATTTTATGGATCTCCGAGATCAATTGCTTGTCTGATGATTTAGTCAGGAGCCACCGTTCGTACGGCGTGAGTTGTCTGCCCACCTCGGGTAGCACTTCCGGATGGAGTAGCCAATGTCGTAATTGAAAGTACTGGTATCGCTGGGGCGCCTCTATATTGTAGGATTGCATTGCTGTCGACAGGGGAAGGAAGCCGTCCAGGTCAAATAAGTGCCCGGCCGACCTACACTCGGTAGCTCTCCACTGTGGGAAAGCTTTTGCTTCTGTCCCTGGTAGGAACTCCGGATTGTCGAAGAGGGGCATGATAGGGGATGGGAAGGAGGTAAGTCCTCGCTTAACCGCTACCGAGTCCCACACTTTTAGCAATGTATGTGTGATCGGGGACCCCTTCAAGTTAGGTGGCCGGTCTGGGCGTTTCAGAAAAGGAATCTTCCACAAGGATGTGTTTGCTAGGGCGCGGTCTTGGAAGAGCCACCGCTTTTCAGACTCCGGCCTGCTCCATTCTACCAGGTATCGTAGTTGAGCCGCCTTGAAATATTCCATAAAGTGAGGAATGCCTAGCCCGCCTTCGTCGAGGGGTTTGTGGGATAGAGCCCTTGCCATGCGAGGGCGTGCTCCAGCCCATATAAATTGTTGTACTGCTCCCTGCATCTTGTGTATAATTCCCGCCCGGGGCTCCACTGGGATGGTCTGAAAAATGTAGAGTGCCTTGGGAAGGATGTTCATTTTTATCGCAGCTATCCTCCCAAGAAGAGACAGCGATTGTTTCTGCCATCGTCCAAGGGTCAGCTGCGTTTGGGACAAGAGCCTGGTGTAGTTCAGGTCAACTGTGCGCGTGACCATAGGGGCCAGGGTAATGCCCAGGTAGTTGAGCTTATCATGAATTTGCAGTTCCCCATATGCGGGGTGATCCAGTGCCTGCATATTAGTATTGCAACCCAGGGGTAACATGATCGACTTTGACATTAACCTTAAACCCCGATACCCGGCCAAACTCCTCCAATTCTGTCAGGAAGGCCGGGACGGATCTCTCTGGAGATTCCAGGGACGCCAGAATATCGTCTGCATAGAGGCTTATCGTATGCCGTTCCCCCCCCGAAGGGAATCCCAACAATCTCCGCGCTGTCCCGGATTTTTTGCGCCAGAGGTTCCACGTAGAACGCGAAGAGCAGGGGTGAGAGGGGGCATCCCTGCCGTGTTCCTCTCTGGATGGTAAAGGCCCCAGACGTTGTGCCGTTCACCCCGATCGTGGCTGTAGGGCTGGCGTAACAGCTGGCTACCCAGCCTCGGAATCGCTCCCCGATCCCAAAATGTGCCAGAGTGGCACTAAGAAACCCCCAACTAACGCGGTCGAACGCTTTTTCTGCGTCTACCGAGAGCAGCACTGCGTCCATCTTGGTACGATGTGCTTTGTCTATTAAGTGCATGACCCGCTTGGTATGATCGCTGCTCTGGCGGTTGGCGACAAATCCGCTCTGGTCCGGTTCAATGATACCTGGTATATATGGGCCTAGACGTGCCGCTAGAATACCAGTGAATACTTTTAGGTCTAGATTCAGCAGGGAAATAGGTCGGTAAGTGCTACATTGGGTCCAGTCTTTCCCTGGTTTGGGAATTACCACGACGTCTGCCGCTAGCATATCGGGGGGAATGGACCCAGGGCCGTGAAAGGAGTTAAAGAGTCTCGTCAGTATCGGAGCTATTAAGGGGCATAGGGCTTTATAGAACCCCGCAGAGAATCCGTCGGGGCCCGGTGATTTGAGAGGTTTCAACCGTGAAATTGCGCTAATCACCTCTTCGACCCTAATGGGTGCTTCTAGTGTCCCTGCCCCTGCCTTGTCTAATTTCGCCGTGTGTATCCCTTGGAGATAGGCTTCCCCTCCAGTACCGTCGTGCGGGGGTCCTTTGTACAATGTGCCGTAATACGCCCGGAAGACCTCCGCGACCTCGTCGTCCCGGCACACTATATCCCCATCTGCCTTTCTGAGGGCCTTCACCCGTGCCTTCTCCACTCTGGCCCGCAGTTTACTTGCTAGTAGTCTCCCTGCTTTGTCCCCCCCCAGATAGTATGTGTGTTTCACGCGAATGGCCGCGTGTTCGGCCCCGTCTAGGTCTAGCGCCGCTAGTTGCGCCCTAACGGCACGCAGCTGCCTCCAGATGCGGGGGGCTCCTGTCCGGCTATGGATCCGTTCCAGCTCTAACACCCTAGCTGTGAGATTATCTCTCGTGTCCCTGCGTTCCCTGGCTTCCGCTGCAGCGATAGCTATCAATTCTCCCCGAACCGTAGCTTTGAGCGCTCCCCAGAGTGCCGTAAGGGGGGTTCCCGGGAGATCGTTCCGATCCAGATAGTCGGTGACGTATTTATGTAATTGCTGGGTCGTACCTGCCTTCTGCAGCAGGGATTCCCGAAAGCGCCATCGTCCGGGCGGTCTGCGTTGTGGGGGGGCGTTAAGGGTCAAGTCCACTGCGTCATGGTCCGAGAGTGCCGCCGGGGAGATCGTCACGCCCTCTACCAGGGGCATCAGGTCCGCCGTCCCTATAAAATGGTCCAGTCTGGCGTAAGTGCGGTGGGCGTGGGAGTAATAAGAGTATTGTGTGGTGTGTGGGTGGGTCTCCCTCCAAATGTCCACTAGGCCCCTCTCTTTTAACCACTGTTTACCGGAGGTTGACAGTGCTCCAGTCTGGCCATATCGCTGTACCGATCTGTCCGCCTCCATGTCCATGACCAGGTTCAGGTCCCCTCCCACCAAGATCCTTCTGTCCGTAGTGGTCAATACCTCTGCGAGCGCTGTGTGGAGGAACTGTTCTTGCCCCGTGTTAAGCGCATAGATGGACCCGACCACCAAGGGGATACCTCCCACCTGTATTGTGTACGCCAGCAAGCGACCCCGGATTTCCGCTATTCTGTCCCCCACTGTGCCCTGAAAGTTTCGTGCTACTAAAATAGCTACTCCTGCCGTCTTAGTCTGTGTGGAGGAGTAAAATTGTTGGGGAAAGGCGCGGGACTTCATGCGGTGCCAGTCTTTGGGGAGGAGGTGTGTCTCTTGTAGGAGACAAATGGAGGCTCCGGAGTTTTCCAGGTAGGACAGTACCGCTCTCCTCTTAATGGGGTTATTCAACCCCTTGACATTAAGGGGAGGATGCGAACCGTCGAGACCATCCTCTGGGGGGGATCTACGGAAAGCTGTATCTGCGTGTGCGTATGGTATGTGGGCACCTCGTTCCAACTCTGAAATAAATAGCACATCGGTTCCCTTTCGCCCACCCCCTCCCTAACCCCCTCTCCCAGTCCCACCCCGAACTCCCCCAACTCCCCCCTTCCCCGGATCCCCCCCTCCCTCCCTCCCAACCCCCAACTGGTTCGTCCCCAACCTGTACCATTGTCCGATGCCCATCATCCGTCGTGGTGGGCAGTGGAATCCGACAAATCCCGGGGATCTCCGTGGCCTGACGAGCCCCGGCTCCCCGCTCCCGAACCCCCGGCAAATCTATTTCGTTATTAGTGCTAGTATGTCCCCCGTGCGGTCGAGAGGCAGGCAAGAGATTCAACTATGCTCGGGCGACGCCGTGTCTTTCGATACTGCTGCCAATGCTGCTTGGCGTTCTTGAGTCATGGTGAGGGAATCCGGTCTTTGGGTGAAAGGAACTGTCCCCCTGCGCCGCACCTTCTGCCATCCTGGTTCAGATGATTTCGGAGGCCTGGAAGGCGAGGCCGCTGGAGTCCCCCCCTCCAGACCGAGCAGCTCCGAGGTTTCTTGGATGGAGCGCATTTGCTGGAGTTTGCCATTCCATTTAAATATCAAACGAAAGGGATGTCCCCATGAGTAGGCCACCCCCTTCTCACGCAGATGTGTCGTTATATCTTTAAAGGATCTTCTCCTCTGCAGCGTTATCGCGGCGAGGTCCTGATATAGCGCTACCGCGTGGTCTTGGAATATGATAGGTTGTTTGCGCCTAGCCTCTCTCTGGATACGCTCCTTCAGTGGGTAATCCGGGAGGAAGGCCAGCATGTCCGCCGGAGGAGCCGGCGCTCGTCTCGGGGGGCCCACCCGGTGTGCGCGGTCTATTCGGATCTCAAAATCCGGGCCCTCACCCAGAATGTCGCGAAACAAACCCTGGAGGTACCCGGTAATGTCCGCCCCCTCCGCCTGCAACGGAACTCCCCTGACCCTTATGTTGTTACGTCGTGACCGGTTTTCCAGGTCCTCCGTGTGGGTCTGGAGGTCCAGCTGTTGGTCCCGGAGACGTAGGATCTCCTGCTGGAGCTGCGCAATATCCTCCCCTTGGGCGGTTTCGCGTTCCTCCACCGCAGCCACTCTCTCTCCGAGCCCATCCACATCCCGGCACACTTCTCGGATCTCTCCGGTGACCTCTTGCTTCAGGGTCTGGAAGTCTTCCCTGAGGGTGTTGAATAGGGATTCCAGGAAGGACCTCGTGATGGGCTCCTCCCCTCTTCTGAGTGGTCCTGTGACTTGGGGGGTGTCGAAGCCCTACCGCTTCTATCGCCGAGCAGGGATCCCTTTGCCATCATCTCCTTGATTGAGCGCTCCCCCTTTTTCCGCAGGGCCGCCATTCTGGACCCCTGGTGGCCACACTCCCTCGAGCTGGCGCCCTAGTATCTCACTGGCAGGCTGCCTCGTGGCGTTCCACCATCCGGCAGTTTAGTAGTGCGGCAAACGCGTGGCAGGGCCTCCCAGGAGGGAGCCCGGGGCCCTCGATTCCTTCGCTGTACTGGCCCAGTATGCGTCGCAAATGACCGTCCCTCTGACTCAGGTCCTTATGTCACCTGCCCCCGGGGCGCTCAGAGCCGGCGATCGCCCCTGGCAACTTCAAGCAGCCGACTCCTTGCCTCGTCCTCCCCCGGCTCAGCTGCCACTCCCCGCCTCCACCACGGGGCCCGTCGCGCCGCCGCCTTCCTATGTGTGCCCCTTTACTCACGACAGGTGCCCCGATCCGGGGGAGAAACCGCAGTGACTGTTCTCCGAATACACCTAGCTCGGAGCTTCACCGCTCGGCCACAGCGTCGTCGTCCCGGTCTGGCGCCTCGCCGTCGTTGGGGGCCGTCCCTTGTCTTGATGGGGCCAATCTTCGTGAGCCCACGATTAGTCTGCCGGCCTCTGGTCCGAATCTGCGCTCCCCAACCCGGGCACTCTCCCGCTGAGCGGGCCAGTCTGTGGGGCCCCGCTGCAGCCCACCGACCTCCGCGGCAGCAGCAGTGTCCTTGCTGGGCCGCCTTTCTAGCCTCCAGCGCCCACGGCAGGCCGCGCCACAGGCCGCAGATCCCCCGGCCTCGATTTTCAGCATGTACCTCACCGCGGGGTCTCCGCCGCCGGATGCCGCTGCGTCGCCGCCCGCTGCTTAACTCGCGTCCTCCCCTCGGGAAGACTCGGCGAGCGCCGTCCCTCTCTCCGCTGGGTCGGGTGAGCCGGCGGAGCACCCGTCAGCAGGTCTGCACCCCGCTCCGGCGTATGCGAGCGGTCAGGCCCCGGGCGCCATCTTTCCCCTCGCACTAACCCACGGTTCCGGGCCACTTCGGGAGCTCTCCGTCCCCTCTCCGGCCTCCTGGCACCGCTCGTTGCTGGTGGAGCCCTGCCCCCCCGGCAGATCGACTTCCGCTCTCTTGTGGGGGGTACCAAGCTTGAAAATCACCGGGGAACTGACCCGGGAGCGAGGAGCCCTGGAGACACACGTCTGCTCAGCTCGCCATCTTGGCCACCGCAGACTAACTTTAAACATATAAAGTTTAAGTGCGGCATACCGCAAAGGCTACTAAAGCCTAAAAATAAAATGCTCAAACTCTTTCCTAAAGCCACTGGGTAATGGAATTTAAATATTAGGGCTTAAGAAAAGGGCGCAGTACCACAGGCTGTTACTTCGTGTCCCATTGACACCTAGTAACAACCTGTGGTACTGCACCCTTTCCTTAAGCACTAATATAGGAATTCCATTACGCAGTGGCTTTAGGAACGAGCAGCGCAAGCATTTGCGATGAGAAAAAAATTCAAATTAAAGGAAGAAATGCTTGTGCTTCTTCTTAAAAGTCACTGGGTAATGGAATGCCTATATTAGTGCTTACGGAAAGGATGCAGTACCACAGGCTAACTGTTACTAAGTGTCCATGGTACTGCGCCCTTTCCTTAAGCCCTAATATTTAAATTCCATTATCCAATGGCTTTAGGAAAGAGTGCAAGAATTTGCCTGCATTTTATTTAGGCTTTTGTAGCCTTTAGGATTAGAAAAAAAAATCCACTTAATGAAGGAAGACATGGATTGCGCTCGTTTCTAAAGCCACTGGGTAATGGGATTTACATATCAGGTCTTAAGAAAAGGATGCAGTACCACAGGCTGTTACTAGGGACACCTAGTAACCTGTGGTACTGCACCCTCTCTAAGTAATATTTAAATTCCATTAAATTCCATTACCAAGTGTTTTTAGGAACGAGAGCATTAGCGATCATTTTATTTATGCTTTTGTAGTCTTCACAATAAGAAAGAAAAATCCAAATTGCGTTTAATGAAGAAAGAAATGCTTGAGCTTCTTTCTAAAGCCACTCCGTAGTGGAATTTAAATATCAGGTTTGAAGGAAAGGGTGCAGTTCCACAGGTCGTTAATAGGTGTCCCTGGGACACCTAGTAACAACCTGTGGTACTGCACCCTTTTCTTTAGTAATATTTAATTTCCATTACCCAGTGGCTTAGGAACGAGTTCGAGCATTTGCGAGCTAAAGCCATTTATTAATTTGTAAGGAAAGGGTGCAGTACCACAGGCTGTTACTAGGTGTCCCAGGGACACCTATTAACGACCTGTGGTACTGCACCCTTTCCTTAAGACCTGATATTTAAATAGAGACAGTGTTGTCTCTTTTGCCCCGCCTTCGACACAAAACATGGCGGTGCCCATGCAGTGACATTTTAGTGGGGGTAATTGAACTTATCCGACGGACCCTCCCCCCCACCCCCTCAGCGCCTTGAGATCCTCACAGGTGAGTAGCGCGCTTACAATTCCCTGATTGATTGAAGGCACATAGGCGAAGTTGCACATCACCGGTGTACTGGAACTGGTCTGCGCCGGCAGAGGCACCTCATCCCCAAAAGAAAAAGAAATATAACATCCCCGATCTGGAATCCATCACCTACTCTGACAGGATGCACGTCGTGTCTGGACTGGCAAAGCCCAAGCCCAAGTTATGGGACAAGGGCTGGCGTGAGCCCCCCCCCACCATCACCTAGGCCCTCGGCCGGAAAATATGCCGTCGTTTAAGACTGGGCCATGCTATGTCTTCCACCAAAATACTAAAGTATTAGATGGTGAGAGGACGAGCAGCGAAGACTTTAGTGGGTGAACGAATTGTAGAGAGCGTAGAACAATATCTCAAGATTCCAGTTAGAAGGTGGCGCAAGTAAAAAAAAATAAAAAAAAATCACAAGCACTATCCAGACTACATTGTTGTCCCTTATTCAGGGCTTTAAGTGGGGAAAAAAAACTGGGGGTGCTCTAAAAGGGGCGTGGCACATTTCTTAAAGGGGTGTGGCCTATCCGAGTAGGGGCGTGGTCTAAATCAAGATAACTAGCATTGTGTGCTTAAGAAAATCATGAAGTCGCATCCAGCAAATGATAATAAAATAGGCAAAAAGGTATATTTATTAAGTATAAGCCATAAAATACCAAACTTTAAAAAACATGTAAAAATTATTTACATTACTTAGAAATCTATTGCAGGATTTCCCAAAACCCTTGAAGATATTCACTGTGTCTATTTTGCTGGGGTTTCTCACAACAATTTTCTTCAGCAGACCTTCTACCTTTTGCCAGGCAACTCTTTACATACAGCTTTGCGTCAAATGTTTCAAATGGAGGACCATTGAGTTTTACCCATAAGTATGAAGAAATGGTCTCTACAAGACTGCGCACAGGCGCTGCGGTGGCAGGCCTGAGACACCATTTTAGGGCTACTCATGTGGGTGGCACAATCAGTGCTGCAGGCCCACTAGTAGCATTTGAATTACCCGCCCGGCACACTTAGTGCATTTTACTAGGGACCTACTGGTAAAACAAATATGCCAATCATGGATAACCAATCAAAGTAATAATTTAACCAGGGAGCACTTGCACTTTGGCACTGATCAGCAGTGGCAAAGTGCCCAAAGCAACTAAACCAGCAAAACAAAATCCCTCACAGTGTCAAAATGTAGGAGGTAGAGGCAAAAAGTCAGGGGAAACCACACCAAGGATGCCAGGTCTAACAGTCACACAGGACTTAATTACATCAGTGTTAGTAAACATAGGAAGAGCAGAGCAATGTGAAAGTGATGAAAATGAAACTCAGAGGGGTCCGTCTGGGTCGGCTTTACTATTGACTTGAGATATCTACTTACTTCTGAATTGTGCCTGAACATTTTCAATGCAGCCACAAGTTACATTACACAAGATCATATACATTTTTGAGGGGACTGGGGGGCACAGTGAGATTAAGTCTTAATCTCACTGTGCCCCCCAGTCCTCCCAAAAATGTATATGATCTTGTGTAATGTAACTAGTGCTCATGTAGCTCACGTAAAGCGCTCCAATACGTTCGGGTCGAGACAGAGCTATATTAAACTGTGATTATATATATATATCTCTCTCAACTCCCTTCCTAATGCATCTAGAGTTATTATATTCAGTGGCTGGGTGGTTTATTGGTATTTTCCGGCGCTGGCACAAGTCCTTCTGAAGGCTCACAGGCTGTGTGTGCAAGCACCGGCGCTAGAGTGTATGCCAACGTCGGTATGTATTTCATGTGTTATTGTTCATCCTATGTGTGATTTGACATGTGTGGTTCCACGTTATCACATATGTGTTACTGTAAACGTTATTTATTAGGCGATCAGTAAACCGAAGCAGACACCTGGACGGACTAACACACAGAAGGGAATATAATGTAAATGAAACGACCCATGGATGGATAAACTGACTGATGGGTGGACGGTCGGTTGGTTAGAAATAGACATGATTGAGAAAAAAGACGGGCAGGTATGTATCTAGAGAAATCAGACAGGTTTTTGAGGCATAGAGATGACGGTCCGACAGGGGCAGGGCTGCACTGGTAGTGGTAGTGTCACTGCTGCTGGATTCTGTTGTAGACCCTCATCCCTCGCTTGCTTTAAGGCAGAGCAGGGTCACACTGGTTGCTGGAGAAATCTTGCTGCAGGCCGTAAAAGCAGGGTCGTGCCGGTTCTAACCAGCTGTTGTTGTGCCGATGGCTGGCACGATGACGTAGGTGGCAATGCGTGTTCAAAGAGAAGGGAAATCCCGAGAGAAAGTGTCTCTCTTCAAAGGATTTCCCTTCCTGCTACAATGACATCACGCCTTAAGCAGTGCGTGCGCATGCTCACCAGAAACACCAAACAAAAACCGGGACGTCTGGTCACCCTACCGTTGACCTTTGAGGCCCGAAAATAGAGCCCCCTAGGGACCCCTTTTGAGGCCCCCCCCCAAAAAAACTGGGGGTGCTCAGACCCCCACAGACCCCCCCCCCCCCCCCACTTAAAGCCCTGCCCTTATTATGAGTTACAATTTCAGCCAACCCAGACGGTTTACCAAACCGGGTATGCATACTGGGATTTGGGAGCTTATATAGGAACGCTAAAGGCAAAACTACACGTTCCAGAACGCAAAGTTCTGTTTGCTAAAAAGCCAGGGTTAGTTAATGCAAAGTCTCAACATTGGCTGAAAATATGTGCAGCGTTATTGGCGACATCACAGGAAAATCGATCAAGTTTATACGACCCCAACAACATCACAGACAGTTACAATTTAAAACAAATCACATTGCAGGAACGGACAGACTGGATGAAATTAGTGAAATCAATTAAAATCCCCATTATAAAATGTATACGCTAAAATTTCATCGTGGTATCGGCAAATTAGACAACTTTCCTTTAATTTTGCTATAGAACAAATCATTAGCTCAACATTCCATTAAGCTCTCAATGATGTGTTTTGCAATATATCCTTAACTCTACTTCTACTGTTTTTTCTTAAGACGAATTAAACCATAAAAACAGTCACATGTACATATAAATCATGTAATAGTGCTTTTCAAAAACATCCACTCACTTTGTGAGGAAACTGAGTAATTTCCTAACTTTATACACATCTGCAAAATTTGAGAAAATATTTGCATTGCGGGTTTTCACTCGAGTTGTGCAGCTCGTGTAGATATATATTAAAAGCAGTTTGCAGCTGTTTGTCCAGCACATCTTCTGCTGGGCTTTCGGTTTGTCAGACTAGCTGCAGGACTACTGTTTCCCTCAACCTCCTCTCAGCCTCTTTTCTCCCTCTCGTTATGCTTCCCAAACCCTGTTGATCTCTCACCCACCTCGCGGCAGTTCCTTTATTACTCGTTTTTATTGGGCAACTGTACTCAGAATGCATCAAGTTGTTGGTAGACAGTGAATGTCTGGATGCCGAGTCTGTTTTGACGAGCTACCTAATCATTTTCTATCATTCATCGACTTTTCCCTTCCTCAACATCCTTACATGGCTGTCTCGGATTCTGGGAACATTTCTGCTCACATTTACCACCCACCTGCTCAGAACAGGTGATAAATGGGAGCAAGGGAAGGGGTAGTGGAGGGGGAAGGTTAGGATGTGGGCTGTTTAGTCCCCCTATTGCGAAGGAGGGGGTCAGACAGGCGGAGCACGCTGTGCTTATGCCTGCTGTCCCTGTCTGGACCCGAACACAATTTCCTTGCATGGCTTTTCCTGCTGGTAATATGAGGCCTGGTGTTCCTGCATCCAATAATCTGGGAACACCATTATAGTTGTGATCAGCCGTAGAGGTATCTCATCTAGAGATACCGCTCCGGCTGCCTTGTAATAATACCTTTATTCACCACTGCTGTCCTCGTCTTCCTGAGTCAACTACTCTTGCACCTCCAATTCCTCAAACAATTTCTCTTCCAGTTTTCCTACCACTCTGCTCTTGGCCCTTTTTCTCCCCTCCTCTGCTTTTCCTCAACCTTCTTTCATCAGTTACTACACTTTTCGACTGAGACATTTATCTAATACTCCTCCCATCAGCTCTCTCTTTCATAGTCTTTCTCCACCTCCTTCGAGTGATTCCATTCTCCACTGAGCCAGTATGCAATCCAATCGGCCTTTTACCTAGGCACCTCTCTGCCCTCTTTCTTCCTATGTCATTTTCCTATTGACCCATATCCCTGCCTCCAGTGCTGAGTGTATCCAATCACCCTATCCTTCACCCCTCAACCTTTCTCCTCCCTTCACTTTGCTCTCCCTGTTTTCTTTGTTCTGTTAGCCATTTTTACGCATGCTCCTTTTCACCTCATTTCGTCTCATTGATTCCCCTCATTGCACTATTTTCTGTCCTATTTCTCCTTGACTTTCCTACAGTTTTTTCTCTCCCATTATCCTAAACTACTCAAACCTTCCTTGCTCCCTCACTCAAGTCAGTAATTCCTCTTCCTTTTTTAGGTCGAGCCTCGAGTAGCGCGCAAGCGTTGCTCTGCGAGACTTATAGTTAGGGAGTTTCAAAAGCTGACCAGACGCTCTGGCGTCATGGCCTTTTTCCTGCGGTTACGCGCAGGGCCGACATCTGTTTCCCATTATCGTGCCCAGACGCGGGCGCAATAATTGGAAACGCATGCCTGCCGTGCGTGTAATCGCAGGCAAAAGGCCATGACGCACGAGCGTCTGGTCAGCTCTGCAGGCTGCCGCGCTCGCTCGTTACCTTAAGCATTTTTTTTTTGTCCGGACTATCACCAGCTCCCATGAAAACCAAACCTGCACTCGCTATTTCAAGCTGGCCCATCTGGCAGTGCCCGAAAGGCCAGTGCAACAGTAAGTGCCAGGCCGAACACACTTCTTCCATCTTCTGCTCCGTTGTGCTTGGTGTCCGGAATACATGTTGTGCAAGACCTTCTCAACAGGGCCGTCAGAGCATCTGCTCCCACAGCGTGCACAAGTGATGATTTGCGATTATAGTGGAAAAGAATGAAAAGCAGCTGTTTGTGTGTGCACGACTGCTTTTGATGATTTCAAATTCCAATGTTGTAATGCGTGTAATGTTAGATACTGCTCTGCGCTTATTTAATTTGAAAGGAAGAGAGAGTAGCAACACTTTTCAGCAGGGGTGCAATACTTTTCACGGACGAGTACTAGCACTCTTCACTAGCAAACCGGTACTCTGTGGTGGTGATTGCCTGCAGTTTTTTTTTTACTTCCATTGCAAGCACTGACTGAAATGAGATAATCTAAAAATAAAACTGAAATAAACTATAAATAAAACTGAAACCGAACTTTGTCTTGTAAACACTTGAACACTCCGAAACCTCACGGACCTTGAAACCCAGCAGCAGGCAGACGCTGCTGTAAACCAGCAGGCACGCGCTGCTGTCACATGGGCACCATGCGGAAGAGAGTCCTGCGGGGCCGGCGTCCACAAGACCTTCGTGTGTCTTTGAGTAAACACGGCCAGGGCAGCAGCCAATGAGAGCCAATCACGGCGCTCCGGCTGACGCCGCACAGCTCGACCTTATTTACAGGTGCGCCACGAACTGACAGGGGTCTCTTGCACACGAGACAGAGCAGGTGACAGGAGGGCGCTGCACGGAAAATGTAGATCGTGCGCGTACCAGGCTTTTCAGAAATAATCTCTCAACGCGTATCAGCGGGGAGCTGGACATGTTCTCCGGGAAATATTTTTACAGCGCGCAGTGTTTCGCTCTAAGACAGAATCAATGAACAATGCATAGCTGTCAAGGTTTCAGATTGCTATGTGTAACATTTTCATAATTTAAGAGTAATTATGAGTGACATTTCAATGACTATGAGTGACACTTTCTCCCGGGCAAAATCAAGCAGTGAAGACGAGGGAAACTATAAATATCAGAAATTACTCCAATTTGAGCAACGAGAAATTCTAGGAAGATCTTAAAACATATCTGCAAAGCACCAAAAACGGAAGGAAGGGCACCGCACTAACCAGAGACAGACTGTGTGGCTGCAGGTCTCAGTAAGAGAGGGCAGGCAGGCACTGGTGATGTGCTCATTGATGTGTTCATTCATGACTTGAGCTAGCCCAAAAAGTACATTTTTTAGCATAGCAAGTGCAACTAGGAGATTATGCCGTCACTTAGTCACAGGCATAATCGGTTGCTAATGCAATAAGGTAAAAAAAGAATGCTGGGAAACACCAGCGCAAAACTTGAGTGTTTTACTCTAAACACTTGGTAGTGCAAACAAACACAAATTGCACTGCCAGTCTTTTCTTAGTTTTAAAGACAATCTTTTGCAGTCATGTCACTATTTTATCGGATCACTAATGAAGAAACCACGCCACCCACAATGGTATTATTCAAAAAATGATGCAGAAACCACATCACACTTGCAAGACAATAGGGTTATCGCACACTTTGAGGCTTAGCAGGAAACTCCAGGTATTTGTATCTCTGTGGGCCACATTTTATAGCACTACCAACATGCCGACCTCGTGCCCCTTCCCTGTTTGTAAAATACACTCCCATTCAAACATGGCCCGGACCACTGTGCGTATCGTCAGCCAATAAAATGCGGAGCCATCTGATTTCAGCAGTTCGTAATCGGATAGCTGGAGTGGGGATTGTCCAGAGTAGACTATTCTTTCCTTGCTCAAACTACGTCTCAAAGTAAGCAGCGTAAGTCTATGATTGCATGAAGCTGGCAGGAAGTCTTTATTCTGTGTTGACATTTAGCACTCAGAAAACAAACGGCTGACTGTTGTGGTGCAGTACGACTTATGCAACATTATCACCATGACCTGGTAAAATGAAAGCGGATAAAATTAAATGTTGAAGTTGAATTTTGTGCATATATATTATATCACTCACGTATCCTAATTGCTATGTGAGTCCTAGTCCAGGCTGTCCCTGGGACCCGTCCAGTAACAAACTGTCCTCACTCCTGGCGGCCGCTGCAAGCCGGGTCACTGACTCCTTCTCCGTCTCCCTCGGCTGCGTTAAGAACTGAATTCCGCAGGGTGCAGCACAGCTGACAGCAAGCTGCGGCCCGGGCCGGTGCGAGCGCCATAATTATCATTAGTTTGCGGGCGCGCAAATTCAGCCTCCTGCCTCCCACACCAGCACGCAGGATGTGACGTCCCCGCGCGCCGACGTGTAACACACAGTCTGACTGGGCCCAGTGACATAAGACTGACAAGTGAGAGCCATTCCGCGGGAACATTAATAATGAAGCACAGTCCTGCCAAGTCAAACGTAGTCTTAGCAGGGAGTGTGAGCCTGCCAGCGCTGAGCAGCCTTAGCTTAGCTGTGAGCCCCAAGCCTGGTAGAGCAGCGCACCCGCCATAGGCTGCGCACTGCCAGCTGCCCCACTTAGGTTTTAGGCAGGCTGCGTTTCAGTAACAGACACCATGCATATGCGTGACAATGCATTTCCAGTGCGGTAATGCGGAGTACCACACTGAAATGCGTTAGTCTAACGCCTAATGCGTGATACTTGGCAGCAGTGACAATGGTACTGGCCTATAGGCAGGACCACTAGAACTATGCGGCAGAGGAGGGCAAAATGATGCTGCAGAGTTGAGTATGATGTGGCACATTTTGTATTAGCATTGCTTCATTATCATCGTCATTTTTAAGCTTGGTAACCCTGTTTGGGTATTGGTTGCACCTCATTAGTACCAGTTTAACACCCAAACCTAGCAATAAGCAACAGAAAGGTGACCAGTCCAGTTTTGCAAAGGGCCTTCCACCATACAGCATCACATGTTGCTGCTTTGAGTGTTCATTGGTTCAGACTACAGGTAAGAACGCCCAACCAACCGAAAGATGGAGGCAAGGGGAAGTGTACCTATAACTGTATATATACTAGGATAGTGATGAGACACACTACTATGCTGGTCGCTGACTGATGGATCCCTGGAAAAAGCCTACTGATTGGTTCAGCGTCCCTCACGTGGACACAAGTTTTCCCAACGGATTATTTTAACCATCATAAAAGCAAGTTCACAATTGTTCTGAAGAAAAATAGTTCTCCTGCTATGGATAATACATGGACACTTAGAAGAGACTAGTCCTCCATGCCCAAATAACCCTGTAGGGAAGGATGAAAGTAAAGCACTGGTAGCTACACTTACTTCTGTCTGTTCTCCCATGCTTGGGCATCTGTGTCCCAGACGAAACCAATCACACATGTTCCCTAATCCCAGACCAATACAGCAACCTGGGTCATGCCGCCTCATGGCACAAAAACAGAGCACGCTGCAGCATGCTGGTGTTTTCTGGGTAAGAAGATATATTCTTAATAGGGTAATAGGGTAAAACAAATGCATGACAAAATCCTGTCTGCTGCTGGAGAAAGAACATTTCTGACATACCCTGTGATTTTGGGTTTTCCTGAAAACACCAAAACACCAAATCAACAGTTTGAAATGGCCCATGGCCTTGAAAACCGCTACAGAAATTGTCTAGTGGAATTATTTTAAGTACTTATTTTATTTTATAGCACCATCTTTAAAAAGAGACAGAAAATAAATCACCCTGTGAAGTGCAGGCAAAAATCTTTGTTAAAGATAAAATACTAATAAACACACTTTAAAAAGTTTTGTCACTACAGAGGAAGGAACTATTTTAAGCGAGGTGAACGTTGTGCACAAGCATTTTGCAGTCACTCAAAGTCAAGGGCGCCAACGGGTAAAGTAGGCGGAAGCATTGTCCCGTGCTATACGCTGTGGTGGTTGAAAACAAAAAAATGTGAATGACATTTCAACAGACCAATAAATAAAGCCTGCTGACCCTCTATGCATGTATATTATGTAGAATTTATTTGGAGAACAAAAGTCTGGCAAAACAGCTAAAGCTGTCGCAAAGTGCAGATTAAACAAGCATTGGCATAGCCAATAGGTCTCGCCTTTGGGACCTTATAAGTGTTGAGCCCTGCAACGGTTGATGTTGTTGCACCAAGGATATTGTGCTGCATAACTAAATACTTATAAGGTACCAAAAGCGAGACCTATTGGCTATGCCAATGCTTGTTTCAGTTTCCCTCTGTGCTGCTTTCTCCTGCATATCACTTCAGTGTTCCCTTCCCCTCTGTTCCTCTCTTCCTGTTAGCCTTTTTCCTTCTTCACTTCCCCAGCCAAAGTTTCCACATGGCAGGTTGGAGTTCATAAGTTTCAATCCCATCATAACAGATTCAGACCCTCACCCATCCCTTTGTAATACATTGAGTACCTTCAAACTGGATATTGGTAATACATTATTTATAGCACTATAAACATTACAGCTGTGATTGCAAGCACCCTGCAATACCCCACTCCAATCTACTCCACTCTACCCCACTCCAAAGTTGAACCTTGGTTAAATGTCCGATTGATGGCCCAATCTCTACTCTAGCAACTTGCTTAAGGTAGGAGCAACTGTATGGAGCCTTGGGTTCATTCCAAACAAAGCTTTGGCATAGTCAGTAGGTCTCAGATTTGCTGCTCGCCTTTCGGCTTTTTCAATGCTTGATTTCTATTGGCTCGGCTCATGTTCTCAGAATGTCTGTTGGCTTTCCGAAGCAAACGCCTGCAGCAGATGTTAGTAACCAGTGTTGCTCCCCTCCACTGTTTCTCTGTGTGCTGTCCCCTTTGCACCATCCCATACCCTGTCCTTGCTTGCCTATACCCTCCCGTCAACCAGAGCTGGCAGGCCTAGTCTATGTCAGTCGGTTTTCAGATTGCGGAACAGCACTGGATGCTCCCCAACGCGACAGGTCCATTTATTTAAAGGATCGGCTGGGGAGGACATACCGCGATATTACGTGTTTAACTGAGGGCGATACAATACCCTGGTTATAGCAGACAGAGGACTGAATTGCCTCTCACAAACGGAACGTATACTATTAGGACGACTGCATTCTGGTTTTATTCACACTGCCAAAGTTCTTTATAACATCAGCATAGGATTGTCTAAACTGATGTCCTGCGTCTTGTGAAGCAAGAGGATACTTATACCTCAGAATCGACAACTCCTGATTAGGAGATTCTAAAACCGGCACTACGCTGCAATTGAGCACTTATCGCTTTGCCAAGAAACAGTGTAACCGTGAGGCACATATGATACTGTGCTAACTCTAGGAGAAGTCTATCAATGAACATTAGAGGTGGTAAGATGCACACCGCTATACTCCTTTCATATTCGTGTTTAACTGTTTCAGAACTGTATCAGCGTGCATACTTGATCCGCGCTCCGCCCAATTGCGCTTTGCAATATGAAGAAACACAAAGGAACCCCATTCGGTTCCAACAAGCTGCACAGCCGTATCCATCACTGAATGAATCAAATTCATCACTTGTTTTCTTCTTCTCTTTATCTATGTTTTACTCCATGTAATTTTTCACCTTTTATCTTTCAATTCCTTTTACTCATTCAACTGTAATGCGAAGCTTTCAACAAAAGCACAGGGAAAATAAGGTTTCCACATGTCACGACTTTATTAAAAAACACCCAATGCATTTCGGGAATTCTTCCCTTCGTCAGGGGTATCTAAAATATAAAAATTCAAAAACATCACAATCAGCTTGGTTATCACACTCCCAATCTTAATGCAACAATCTTACTACAACTGATATTAAGCGTATTCAATTTCTTAATGTTATATATAAAACAACCTATTAACATGGCCAATCGTATTTCCGTTACATTAACCATTCCAAAACTAAAGCGATAATCCTAGAACACCCCCATCTCATTGCCATCTGTTACATATCTCAAGCTCAAAACCCTCCCATATTTCTGCGATGTTTCTAGCTCCTTCTAACCCCTTCAAAGCAATTTGACAACAGTACGCTTACCATGACATGCGAGTTGCTATATTCGTAACTCGAAGCCCAAACTCACAGGTTACCAGATCATTGCACCAAACGTGTTGAATTCCATAACGTAGCGTCATTTTAATTGAGTGCCAAAGCTCACATCTCGTCTTTAATAGCTGCTGCATCGACTGATACAAACTGTGCTTTATAAATTATCTCCTCCCCCAATTCCCCACAGGTGATCTGTCACATGCCTCTGTGCAACAACTAAACTCAGTGCCGGACTCCTTGTATTACGCGCTATGAGCCGTTACTACTATCTAACTAGGAGTACTACATCCCCCAGAATACACGATGGCTTTTCCAGCTCTTATTTCACGCCTACCCATACATAACAAAATAGCTTCGCTTGAGCAATGCTAATCATGATGTTTAAGCATTTATAATATTTACAACCGAACACCTTCAGTTAGAAACTGTTTGCTTTCATCAGTCCATGTTGACACGTTTAGAAGCCCCCTCGTAATTCATTGTTAATCTGTTACTTTGCCAAAGCTGATCAGTCGTTCATGTCACAAAAACCAGATTCCTGTGCTGTTATCATAGTTCACGTATCAATTTAATCCTGTAATTTTGTTATAGTTCATTGTTCCAATTTCATCGTGGGTGCAATCTCACCGGGGTGGACGGAAAAGTCTATCAATGAACATTAGAGGTGGTAAGATGCACACCGCTATACCTTTCATATTCGTGTTTAACTGTTTCAGAACTGTATCAGCGTGCATACTTGATCCGCCCAATTGCGCTTTGCAATATGAAGAAACACAAAGGAACCCCATTCGGTTCCAACAAGCTGCACAGCCGTATCCATCACTGAATGAATCAAATAAATCAAATTCATCACTTGTTTTCTTCTTCTCTTATTTTCCCTGTGCTTTTGTTGAATGCTTCGCATTACAGTTGAATGAGTAAAAGGAATTGAAAGATAAAAGGTGAAAAATTACATGGAGTAAAACAGATAAAGAGAAGAAGAAAACAAGTGATGAATTTGATTTATTTGATTCATTCAGTGATGGATACGGCTGTGCAGCTTGTTGGAACCGAATGGAGTTCCTTTGTGTTTCTTCTAACTCTAGGAGAGACAGTTAGTTTGAAAAGTCCTGAAGAAGGTGGCGCAAAAACATTTAGCACACCGAAACGAGTCAACGCTTTTTTATTTGTTAAATTCGAGGAACGTTTGAGTCTAATTTCTAAGAGTGATAGACTCCAACGCAACAGATTCAGTCGAATTAACGTATCCATGATGATTTTTAATAGGTCACTTGTCTTTGTCAAATGTATATTGATTTGCCATGTGTATGAATTGATTTTGATATAATTTGTATATTTTGAATTCTGTCATATTACTAATTAGGTTTTTAATAAAAGTAAGAAGTTTTTTTACATACAGTTTAGCGAGATTAGTTTGGTTTATAATTGGTTGATGGGTTCTCAAAATAATAGATTTATGACATTTGTATGTACGATATATGGTTGAATGTGGTGATTGATCTTCTGTGAATTGTAGTCCAAGAGAAATCCTTTTTTTTTTTTTTTTATACAAGTCGGTAATGGCCTCCATTAATTTATCTTTTTCCATTATAAATGCATGACTGCAGTTCACAGGATGTATAGAAAAAATCCATGGGACTAGATGAACCACTTTGAGGCGACGGGATGGCTTGCGATATCTACACAAAGCAGGTGAAGCCTTTTACCGCTAATGTGAATACACGCTGCCTGCTTATCATGCATTATCTATACACACACAGTAATATTGCTGAAGGTCCTCCATGTGCACACCTCCAACTCCTGTTCCTGCGGGCGGAGTTCCTCACCGTATCAGGGGTGCCAACCCTACGGGTCCTGCCTGGAGTTTTAGTCTATCTGCTGCCTGCACTTCATGCCCGCAGCAGTCAGCTCCCACGAGGCTCATCCATGCAGTGCAGATGGCTCCTAGCATCCCTCCTTCCCGCCCCTCCCCCTCTCTGCACATCCTCTTCCCAGGCTGCCTCTGCGCAAAGCGCCCTCCTCGGCTCTGTGTAGAATTGTCCTCTGTGCGTCAAAGCTACAACCTCTCGCTAGCACACTTTTTTAGGTCGAGCCTAGCGGCAGCGCGCATGCACTGCTCGCTCTGTGAGACTGCTGTAGTAGAGTATGGGAGAGAAGCAGCGCCCACTCTCCTCCCATAACTCTCACTTCACACTTTGTGTCTGTGTAATTTACAACACTTACACATCTTCTTCACTGCACTATTTATCACTACTTTGAAGATGTCGCAGGCCGGTCTCACCCCGTTATATTTACAATCTAACAAGCGGTCAAGAAGGCCCTTTATTGCAATGCAATAGGTCTCGCATTTGCGAGAGTTTAAGCTATTAGTATTGTAAATGACAATGACTTTAAATCCAAAACATAAATAAAAGGCATTGTCATTTACAATGTCAATAGCTCAAACTCGAAGTGAATGCGAGACCTATTGCATTGCAAATGCTTGTTTTTGTTGCTTTTAAATCAAATCAGTAGCTCCAAACAGATGAGGCATAGCACCCAGAACAAAAATTAATTTGGGTGTTCAGGATGAGAGATCATTTGCTAGAGAAGAACAGGTTACTTAACTTTCTTTGGCAATGCCTATTCTGGTAGGGACTAACATTTGCCAGACTGGATCCGGAAGATTTTCAAACCAATTCCTTTGCATGCAGGTAGGTAGCGTTGTGCGGCTATGGAGAGTCCGTCCTGCCCAGGATGGGACATCAGGGCTACTGTATTTATGCCACCTTCGTGCATGTGTTAAAGATTGCAGGAATCGCTGTTAGCATGAGCTGAAAGCCATTTTGTACTTGGCAGCCATTTTAGTTAGCCATGTGCTCGCCATGTGCTTTCTCCCTCTTCCAGAGTCTTGCACATGCTCAGAGAGGCCTAGCTGGTAGAATGCACCTGCTCCTAGTATAGAACTGTCAGGCTATTCTTACTCATGTAAGCAGTTTAGTCTCCCTCCCACTTTGTGGAGCAAGCAAATTTTGTATGCCCATATTAGTCAATAAGCATGCTTGTATGTGCTAGGACCTCCCCTTGATTTTATGCTGACTATATAACAAATGCATATATAAGGACCCTGTTCTCTGCACTCATTAGAATGCCTCCTACAGTGGCCTGCGGGTACCGTAAGATGCAATCTCCCTCATCTGAGGTTAATAAAACATGTTTTTTTGATATTACAGCTTCTGTGCCAATCTCTTCTTTGTTGGTCTTAAGGACCAGATGTATCAGTGAACCCTTAAGAGGATTTGTATTTCTACAAATGGCGCCCGAAAGTGGGACTCATCGGTGCAGCGGCTATTCAAGGGAGTGGTCTTGAAGGGAGACAGGAATCTACTGAGGAGTACAGGACAGGAATCTACTGAGGAGGTACCCAGCGCACGGAGATTGTTTGTCTTCCAGCCCAGTATATTTCTGGTCTTCCTGATCTGATCCTCCAAGTGTTTGCCGCTCCCGACTGAGAACTTCTTTGGCGTGAGTATTTTAAAATGACCGTTAGGTCACTCAGAACTTGGCAGTTGGAACCTGGACACCATTTGATTGGTAAGAGCCGTTTTGCGGCACTTGCTGTTGGTTTGATGCCTTTGATTGGTAAGGTAGTTTTAGTAACACTTACTGTGGCTTTGTTTGTATGATTGGCCAATTTTGGAATTTGTTTTGAAATAATATATGCATTGCAATTCATATAGGCGGGTAATGAGGAGATTTTTCTCTATCTTTGAAAATTTGAACGGCACACATTGTGTTAAGTGTCACTTGGAGTATAATATTATATATGTTATAATATTTTTGGCATGCCTGTTACCAGTACACTTTGTTGAAAGTGTTGCTGTCTTGGAGGTACCGATATGGATTTAGTAAGTACTCAGCTGACTCCCCTCAGAGGGGATATCTAAATAGGTTTAGGTATAGTAAAAATATATTTCTTCCTTGGTGACTAAGTACCCCATGGAACTAAATATGTACATAAAACGGATCCGGATCTGCGCACTTAGTAACATTCATAAGTGGTGATATGCAGAGCGCTTTTTGAGTGTTCTACCAGCCAAAACTGGCGAATTTGGAGTATTTCAGCTTTTTGACCATGGAACAGTTTTTTTTGGCTACTTTTGAGAGCTCTTCTTGTAAATATGACTTACAATTAGTATTTACAAATAGGTTGGTCTTGTGTACACTTTGTAAGCTGTCCTAAGTATTGATTTGTGGGTTACATGTGTGTTTCAATGTCTATGTGGGGTTTTTGGTTTGACATTGGTAATACTTGTGTGAGTACTCTGTGTACGAATGGCTAGCTTTAAGCGCGCTCTGTTGTGTCCTTCTGTAACTTTCTGAATGAGCTCAATGAGTTTGTTTATGTTTTTTGCTGTCATCATTCTGTTATGCAAAATGTCATTTAGTTACTTACATATTAAATAAAAATCCAGAAATAAATTATGTAACATATGCTAAATAGCTGCATGTTACTATTAAATTGACAGAGTAAGACACTATACATGTGTGCAAATTGCCACAATGTTAAAGATAAAATTAGAATTCGTATTCAATAGGATTAAAATAGGCCTCATACAGAGGAATAAAAACGAAATTGTGTGTTTTGTAATCAATAGACTGAAATATACATGTTATAGCCTTTTCCTTAAATACATTGTATTAAGACGTTAAAAGGCATGCACATCATTTGAGTGAATTTGGTCGTTGCTGAACTAAATACACATTATAGAAAGATAGATTTGACTGCATTGAAATGCCTCAGTTTTTAAATAGACTGTGACATGCCTTTCTTTCAGCACCCGAGAAAAAGCTTTCCGACAGCTGTGTTTAAACTGACTAACTGAACAGCAACTGTTTGACACAGCAAATGGGGATTTAACTCTGTCAGGGTATTTCAAATAATAAAGGGTTTTTTCCTGAGAAAGGCGTGCAAATTCGACGCCTGCTGACACACAACAGCTGCATAAATAGCATATGGCTATTCCTGCTCACGGCCACAGACAGGAATGTTGAATCAGCGGAATTTTAAGTCAGTGTAAAGGGCCTGCCCTATCTTAAAAGTTTCAAAAAAACCAGTTTCATTATTTTGGATAACAGAGAACAAAATTGAAAGTAGGGATTTCCTTTCTTAATGCCTTTTTATAAGTATATCTATGGTTCCGATGTTAAATGATAATTGTCTTTTTAAAAAAAGTGGCGCAGATTTTTCCTGTTTCAAGTAAAGGCTTCTGTGCTTAGGGTTATGAATGAATGTGTTTAAATATGATAGGCTACAATGAAGCTTGCTTTTCCAATGTGGAATCATTAAAATGGTTGGTTTTGATTAAAAAAATAAATAAAATTAATTATATGACAAAATATATTGCTAAAAACAAATGCTTTAAATTCGTTTTTTCATTTTTATAAAACCTAATCATCATACTGTGAATTCCTAGTATCAAAGTTGAATTTAAGCAGTGCTGTAGCGCAATAAAAGGGAACTTAAATGTGAAATGTCACTTTACCCAGCCGTACAAAACTTGTTTTTATAAGGGTATACCAAATACATTTCTGATTTCCCATTCCTGGGCTATCTAGAGAACACTTTGGGGGTTCCTATTATGCAAAAATATTGTAGGATATTCATTTTTAAGTGCCCCTACCACCAAAGTCGAAATTGAGCTAAATTCACAATTTTACAAGCAGTTCTATCACTCAAGGCAGTTTTAATGTGCTCTTAGGCTTCAATAAAAGTATACATATGCAAATATAGAACAAACAGCTGCCTCTGCATTACTAGAACACACACTATACACAAATGAAAATAAGTATACAGAAACCAGCAGACTTATTATCCTACCTTTCAATTGCTGGCAAACACATCGACCAGGACTGCTTTTTAGCTGTGCTTCTCCAGACTTCCTTTGCATTACAAAACCGCATGGCAAGCCTTGCACACAAAAATGAGCAGCTGCTGAACGGGTCAAAGGTCAGAGTTCTGCATTTAGCAACTTAGCAGGGTAATGTTTGCTGGAACACTTCAAAGTTTTTGAAAGACGAGATGATAGCGCAAAGAGAGAAAGAGAAGCTTTGCTTCCTATTTTTGGCAAACACACGTTTTGCGCAGTCCTATGCCACGAAGAAAGACAACCCTCAGTTGAACACTGATCTGCCATTTATATAAAATAATGGTTTTAGTTTAAAGAATACTGTGTAGGGGCTATGATAAGGAGGAAATGGATTTTAGTTTGCATTCATGCGCCCTCATGTTAATCTAGTACAATTGCTGTAGAAATTGGTTTAAAATTACCTCAATTTGCATTGTGTTAGACTGAATCAGAGAATAGCCACTTTATAAGATATCTCCTACAAGTTTGTTTGTGCCCAGTTGCTACAAATAGGGGTTGAAAGTGTTGACAGAAGTAAAACCTGTTTCGGTTTTCCTACTGTCAAAATGGGGGAAGGAGGCTAGCTCCTCTACAAATTAAGGGTAGGCAAAATGATGTTTTCTCTCTTCTTTTTCTCACTTTTTTTTTGAGTCTGTCTAAAGCTGTCTAGGAAATGGCCATGTGACAGTTAAGGCACTTTGCATTGTTCATAAGGCGGCACACAAAATGGGGCCTAAACCATTACAGAGAATGTTTACTTGGTACTCCCCAGCTAGAAGTCTTCGTTCCTTGGCAGCCCACCTAGTATGTACCCCACGAGTCAAGAAAACCCGACTAGGAGGTAGATCATTTGGCTATGCAGCCGCAAGGCTATGGAATAAACTACCAAGTGAACTCAGACAGACTGATGACTTACTGCAGTTTAGAAAAAAGCTAAAAACCAGGCTCTTTCCAAAAGAATAGCCTTGAGAGATTGGCGCATGATGATTCATAGTTTTATAGCTGCACAGTGATTTAGGTAATCCCAGCGCTAGGATGCCCGTTGGGTGACAGCTGCGCTATATAAATGCTACTTACAATTACAATTACAATTGACTATTCTGTAATACTGTTTTAAAATTGTTAGAAAGATGAAACACATAAGTTATGTTACTGCCCATCCTGTATGAAAGAATGAGTAGAACAGATTGATGTTCCCTTATTTGATCTTTAAGGAGAACTGTATAGTGGGGGTTTCTGTTCAAAAATCTCAGGTGGCAACACTATTGTTGTTTATGTTATTCTCATGTTCTATACAGTTTTGCAAGGGCATTGCTAGTCTTTTATTAGCTAGTCTGTGTAAATAAGCTGACAGCCCTTATTAGAGCTGGAGATAGGGTTTTTTTCCTTTTGAAAATGATGTTGCATAGTCCAGATCGTGAAAAGTACAATGCAGGAAAGACGCTCATGTGATCCTTAGCAAACATTTTGAAGGAAAATATTGTTTTATAGGAATTTGTTTGTCATAACATGTTCTGCTGGAGAAAACGTACTCACTATGTTGAAGTTTAGTTCTTTTTGCAATAAGAATCCCTGTTAGATTAGCAGTTTTAGATTTTCCTGCTGCACCTATAACATGAGAGCATGGTCCTAAGCATAACATGTAAGAGAAATTATTTTACAAGTGTCTGCAGTCCTGTACAAGTAATGTAAAATCTATGAGTAAAAGTGTAGAACATTTCCTTTTCTTGAGGGTTCTTCAGATTAGTAATATAGGAATACACCAATGTAAGTATTTGGAGTATGTCTGTATTGTTTTTCTTTTTCCTCAGAATTTAGTAAATGAACACAGACTTCCTTGGCTGTTTGGGATTGGGTGATGTATTACTCTTGTCAGTTCACCAAAACGTTCCTTTTATACTTGCCAATAGGTCCAGGGTTTTCTACTCTCAGATAGATGAAGTGGCTCTTGGGTGCCTTGCTAATGTATGGGGTGCCCCAGGACTAAGAAAGTATTCTGAGACTATCCTTTCTGTTGTTAGATTATTTTTGTGCCTTGTCTAAAGACCTCTTGTTCTGTCCACCAATAGATATTTGCTGCCTTACAACCATTGCCAGAGGGGCCCGGACATCAGATCCAGCCTGGGAGTCAGCGTCACTCCAGTTTGAAGCCAAAGTGAAGGTAACCAGCATAGGCGTTGCTGGCAACTAGGACCTCAGTGAAGTCGGAAGCACTGGGACGTGAAGTGTGTACCCCTGCCACTGTCTTGGGCGAAAGACGGGGTTACAAATCAGGATGGAGAAATCTTTGTGTGGATCCAGTTTTTGATGCCCAGCTGAGAGAGTCACAGAACGACAAGGACGGCAAGGAGGCTTTTGCTTGAGGTGACCCCTTTGAAACAAGGGTTGCTTCAGAGATCCTAGCATCAGGCCTCTTAGTCCTGGTCCCAAGTGAATGCAAGTCTACGCCTTTGTTTGTTGATCAAGGGATGCCCGAGCATACTGGATGCAATTTGTGCCCCAGCAAAAGAGCAGTGCGCCAGAGGTGCAAATACAGGAGTTAGGGAAGGACTTGAGTTTAGGGTACAGGTGCTATGCCCTTGGTGCCTGTTAGATTAAAGTGAAGAAAACTGGTGCACTGCCTGAGACACTGGACAGGATAATTGAGGGTATTTGCCCTGGGGGGTGATTGCCCTATCCTGAAAGAAAGACTTTTTCTTCTCCGTGATTCTTGAGTTGCGAGTTGTGCAGCTCCACCGTGGGAACAACAAGAGCCTGCCTGTGAGGCTCAAAACGGACACAGGGAGAAGACTCCCCTCTGGCTGGTGGTTGTACTAGAACTTTCCCAAGGACTCTTTTTTTTGTTAGTAATGTACCCCTTTGGTCGTCCCATTTTTGAGGAGGAGCAGCCCTTTGCGGCTCCTTGTCCTAATTCCTATGGCCCTGTGTGGTCCTCCTGGTCCCCGGAGCCAGGATTGTTTTTGTAATAATATGTCTGATTGCTTTAATATTTTTTAAGAGTAATGTTTATTCTGCACGAGAAAAGTTCATCTGAGCATGTTACTTTACTCTTTCCTTAAGTATATTAATTGATAATTTAGCCCTCATAAAAATACTGAGAAAGTCTATTGAAAATGTTTTTATTAGGTATGTGCTGTTGGCTATTTTGAAATTTACATAAATAGTCACTGAAATACATCAGAGCCCTGAAACTTAAAATTAGACTAGATGGTTTTGGTATTTGCTTTCTGCTTAGGATTGGAAAATATTGAGATTTCTGTTTGAGATAATAGTCATTATTCTCTCTTGCTACCTGTATGACCCAATGCTCTGTTCACTTTGTACACCTGCTTATACCTTGTATATACCTGCTTAATGAAATGTTTAGAATGTAAATACCCACCTAGCATAGGATATTGATGAATTCATGAGAAGAAAATGTGCAAAATATGGTAATGTCTTTAGCTCATGCTAAAAGGATCGTCTGTTAAAGATTGCAGGAATCGCTGTTAGCATGAGCTGAAAGCCATTTTGTACTTGGCAGCCATTTTAGTTAGCCATGTGCTCGCCATGTGCTTTCTCCCTCTTCCAGAGTCTTGCACATGCTCAGAGAGGCCTAGCTGGTAGAATGCACCTGCTCCTAGTATAGAACTGTCAGGCTATTCTTACTCATGTAAGCAGTTTAGTCTCCCCTCCCACTTTGTGGAGCAAGCAAATTTTGTATGCCCATATTAGTCAATAAGCATGCTTGTATGTGCTAGGACCTCCCCTTGATTTTATGCTGACTATATAACAAATGCATATATAAGGACCCTGTTCTCTGCACTCATTAGAATGCCTCCTACAGTGGCCTGCGGGTACCGTAAGATGCAATCTCCCTCATCTGAGGTTAATAAAACATGTTTTTTGATATTACAGCTTCTGTGCCAATCTCTTCTTTGTTGGTCTTAAGGACCAGATGTATCAGTGAACCCTTAAGAGGATTTGTATTTCTACACATGGATGTCAGTTTCTTTCTGAACTTTCACCAGAGTCCACAGAAATATGCCTGTGTGCAGATCTCTAGTTTTGGGATCTTATTAATGGACTATACGAGTACATTCCACAGAACAGGAGGAGAGTGGTTCAGGGAGGAAACTGCGGCTAGATAGAGCTCTACCAGAAAAGGCACCAAAAGTAAATAACTTGTTCTTCTGAAAGAGACTTCTAGTCTCAGATTCCTCATCTTGTGATTAGATACCAAAGCAGTACCTCACCAAGGGTTGTATGACAGCCATGTATGCCTAAGCCAAGTGTTTTTTTTTTATGACTGCGTATTTACCACACATGCCTTTACAACAAATGTTGTTATAAAGGGATGAATGGTAAAGGTGTATGTGAGGTAAAGATCCTACCCAGCCTCACCTGCCCTGAGCCCTAAAATTCAGTACTCTTACATTGCAATCTATCCACCCCAGCCTTATTAACTACCTCGACCCCCTCTACCCTGAGCCCAACCCGGCCCCAGCCCAAAAGAACTACTGATTCCAGCACTCCCGCCTGAGCACTAAAAACTGGTCCCCACCCTAAAAACTGCCCCTCCTCCCCACCCAGAGCCCTAAAAACTACCCTGACCCCAGCCCCCTACAGTGAGCCCTAAAGCCAGCCCACCACCCCTAAAAACCACCCCACCTCCTCCCAGCCCAACTTACTAAGCCGCAGCCTGGCACTTATTCCTGAGCGATCCTTACTGTTCCTCTTCCTGCCCATCTGCTCAGAACGCTAGAACACCTACTGCCTTAACCACGCATATGCGTGGTTAAGGCAAGCATTGTTCCGCTTGCGGGGAAACTGCACTTGTGCTTAAGCACACATTGTAAAGGCAGTTTCCCTCCCCAAGTGGTGGGACTGTGGAATGACAAAGCAACCCTAAAGGATAGATCAGGCAAAGTCCACGCCCCACTGGAACTTGCTGTCCAGACAATAGTGCTTTGTGAGTGTGTGGAGAAAAGCCCATGTAGCAGCCTAGCAGACATCCAAGACTAACACCACACACTAGTGCAGTGGTAGAATGAGCTCACAAGCCTTCTGTGGACTGCTTTTTGGCTAGCTCATAACAGGTCTTTATGTATAACAGTCCATCAGGAGATCGTTCTCTTGCTCTGCTTTCACCTTTTTGGCTCCACAGAAGCCCACAAAAAGCTGATAGTCTAACCTCTGGTCTGATTGATATAAAAACGGAGGGCATTCTTAGAATGAAGATGGTGTAGCCATTCCTCTACATTCGATGGACGAGGTGGAGTGTAGAGACAGCGAAGTACTGAATTGCCCTACGTGGAGGGTTGTGACTTCTGGCGGCAAGAAAGTCACTCCTGTCCAGAGCAGCAGTTTCTTTGGAAAGAAAGATGTTTAGGGTTGCTGGAAAGACAGTCTGACGTTCACTCACTCGTTTTGCAGAGTTGATCGTGATGAACACTTTTTATGGTCAAAACGCGTATTGGACAGCTGTGCGGTGGTTCAAAAGGTGAGCGCAAGAAAGTGGTGAGAACCAAATTGAGGTCCTACTGTGGCATTACAAAAGGTATTGGCGGAACAATCAGATCAGTTCCTTCCAGAAACGGATCACAACCGGTGATTTGAAAACGTGATGGCCGATTTGGTAACCATAGCATAGCCGAAAGATAACATCTGTTGCCAAAGCAAGGCACTGCTGGGCAAGACCAAAACAAAATGTCAGACAACTTTGCCTGTAAAGGCTGAATGTTACATGAGGAACTGCTCCTAGCATCCTGCATCTACAGTTTTGGTAAAAGGATGCCTTGCTGCCCAGATGACACCAACTTCAGAACGAAGATTGAAATGTATCAATTGTAGCTGTTCAGTCTCCATGCGTGGAGATGTAGATTTTACATACTCTGTGCAAGACCGGGCCCTGCTCCTGAAGCGGTAGCCGAATCGGAGGACATTTGCTCATGGCCAGAAGTTCCAGGTACCACACTTTACCCAGTCCAGAGCCACCAGGACTACTTGGACCCTATTTTTCTTGATCTTTTTCAATACTCTGGGCAGGAGAGATGGGGGGCGAAAGGCGAACAGGAGAGCTGAGCCCCAGTCCAGAGGAGAACTGCCTTGAGAACTCCAATGTGAACATTCAACACTGCACTTACTGTGCAGTGGCTAATAGATTGCGCCAAGTCTCTCCTCCCTCCCCCCCACCCTATTGTTGGAAGACCTCTTGTGTCACTTCAGAGTTTAACTGTCATTCATGATCTGTTCAGGAAGGTCAGCTGATCTGAGCGCCCCACCACTTTCACAGACGTAGAGCCACATGGCACAGAACCCATGGACCCCACACTGCCCTGTTTGTTGCAGTACCATGTCGGTCATGCTGTCTGACAAAACTGTACACATTACAGTCTGATGGTCGGAAGGAAGGTCTTCAGTGCCAACCGAATTGCCCACAACCCCAACGAGTTGATAAGGAGACAGGTCTCCGGGCAGACCAGAGTTCTGTTTTCCACCTCTCCCAGATGACACCCGTAACCCAGCGACGATGCATCTGTCACAATTGTTAGTTCTGGGTGGGGTGGCGAGAGGGATATGCAGCAGCTCCAATTGCAGCAAACACTGCAGGTCTTTCACAATCTCCTCTGAAACTGATTCAAGCCGAAGGTTCCCTTGGTTCTGAACCAATGAGACCCAGGTCAAAGGTTGAAACATCTGTATCATAGCCCAAATGTCCTGGACTTAAGGCAGAGGGAAATCTGGGAAAAGCACTGTATCCAGGATGGTTGCGATGAAGGGGAGCCATTGTGAAGGAGTCAGGTGTGACTTTGGTACATTTATGTAAAAGCCCAATTATGTCAACAAGTCTGGAGGTGGTCTACGACGGAGGTAAGCCAGCCTTCACCAACTAGTTGGCGAGGTTTGGGAAGACAGGTGTTCCCAATCTCTGAAGGTGGGATGCAACCATCATTTTTGTGATCACTGGAGGTGCACAAGCAAGGCCAAAGAAAAGCACTGATAACTGAAAGTGCTCTTAACCTACCTAAAACTGCAGATAACGCCTGTGGGACTTCGGGACGGGAATGCGAAAATAGGAGTCCCAGAAATCCAACGCTACCATCCAGTCTCCTGGTTCCAGGGCACACAGAACGTGGGCCAGGATAAGCATTTTGAATTGGTCCTTTCAAAGAAAACGTTCGGAGGGTTAAGATCTAGGACGTGGCAAGACTATCCTTGCTCAGCACTAGGAAGTAACGGGAATAACAGTCATTCCCTATCTCTACCAGCACCCTCTACAGCTCTCTTGTAGAAGAGAGTCTGAACTTCCCCTAAAGTATGGCCAATTTGTCCTCTGGGAGGTGTTGTGGTGTGGGCAGCACATCAGAGGAAAGTCAAAAGAATTAGGAAGCAACTGCGCTGCACAATCTTGAGCACCGATTGGTCAGTTGAGATTGTACCCCAACCAAGGAGGTGAAAGGTGATCTCCATGAGGCAATCGTGCGCTTCAGAGGGTGACGAAGCAGTTTTGTGGCAGCTGGTGGGGAGATGTGGGGGGTGGGGGGTCTGGGGTTTAGCTTGATCGTTGCCCAAGGGGCCAGGACGCTGGCAGCCTGATTCCTTGTAGTTACTCTGAAAGGACTGCAAGGTTGGTTGCTGCTGGGGCACCTTTCGGCGTGGACTCCGATATCTCCTCCTGAAGCCTCAAAAGGGGGGAAATTGCTGGGAGAACTGGTGCACCGAGTCCAAGTGAATATGCCATTGCTTTACTGTCTTTAAAATGCTCTAGGGCTGTATCTGCCTCGTCTCAGAAGACACGGGTCCCATCAAAGATCATATCCAGCTGGTGCAGACTGCTCCAACCAGGCAATCTGTTGTGTTCAGGCCTCAAATGGAGTATTGTGCCGGGTTCCTTGAATAAGGCACTGAAGGTTTGGCCATAAATCGTCTAGGACCGTGGGTAAAATATCTGCCACCATATCCCATCCCACATGAGTGCATCTTCTAAGGAGGCAGCTGATATTGACAGATCTAAGAGTAAAGCTGGTCGAGTAGAACATCCTTTTGGCAAGCGCCTCCATGAGTTTTGACAGTTTGGTTGGGTGGTCGGGACACATTAGGGTTCAAAAGGCTGGTGGAGGCCTGTAACACCAAACTTTCTGGTGATGGATGTAGGAGGAGGAAGAGAGGGTCCCCTGGAGCAGATCAATGCTGCCTTGCAATCGGTTTACTGCAGGACAAGAACCTTGTTTTGCCCAGATGCCTATAAGGGACTCAGCAAATGGCAATAGAGGTTCCTGCTTAGGTTGTCCAGGATGAAACACTTCTGTCAAAATGTTGGTTTTTACGTCAGTGGTGGGTAGTTTGAGGTCCAAGACTTCGGCAGCCCTCCTAAACATGCCTCCTTATTCATGCTGGCATTGAGGGAATAATTCAGGGTCGAATTGGGATAGATGTGATGCAGACGTGAAGTCTCTGGAGGGCACTCATATCACCTTGGAGTCAGAAATGACAACCAGCTCCGCTTTCATGGGCTTCATTGAAGCAGTAAACACTGGAGTTCAGCCAAGATTGACATCAGGGCAAGTGGCACAGTGTATCAGTGCGGACCTGCCACCAGTGGACCGACTCAAGGCCACCTCAGATCCTTGGGGCTCACAGCGGTACAGTTTGGTACCAAAGATTTAATCCATAGTCTTTAAATTCTCAGAGCTTATGCAGCATTGCCACAGGGCCCAGAAAGTTGGGTCGGAATCTGTTCCGGGGGTCAAGAACCAAGTTTGCAGCCTCATGGGGCTTTGCGCTACTCCGGGTGATGGGAGTGGCAGATGTGGGAGAACCATATTTAAATTTCTTGGGTTTTTTTTCTCTTCTGGGACTCGTAAAATGACTGATCGTGAAGATGACTGGTTACAAGATAGGCTGCAGGAGTGCATTTGCGCCCCGACCGGTCCTTAGTAGACTTCGGTTGATGTTTTGTGGCATAAAGCTTTGCATCGTGGTCCGCTTTAGGGGTTCGCCTTGGAGCCCAGACACCAGAGACCGATCTTGCGTGAGTCCATCACAGACATCTGCTTGTGGCAGTCCTTGCATGGTTTAAATCCTGTAGTTATAGGAGAGGAAATTGCCCTTACACACTTGGATATAAGGGAAATAACTGTCAAGTCTGAGACTAGAGGGAGCAAGTTGTGGATACGCTTTGGAAGGAGAAGGGAAATAACATGGGTGCGCAGAGGTGGTGCAGATCCGGAGCGGGGTGGACTCCACACAGAGCAGCATGATGTCATCTACAGTACCGCGAGGAAGTTACTATGAAAATCTTTCAGATCCAGTCTGGCGCCTGGGGAAATTCACAAGGTGAGGGGCCTGCAGTTAGAAGTCTCTAGCAGAACAAAGTGCCTCTATAATGTATGGCACACATGTACCCAGTGGACCGTAAATAGAGATGTCACTGGGAGTAGGAGATGGGCAATGGTAATGGGCTTACTGTGACACTAGAAGGTTACTCATGGGGCAAAATGTGCAATACAAAAACATATTTCCTAAACTCCGGTTCTTATAGAGATAGTCTCAATATGTAAAATATTGCAAATAGTGAAGACATTTTTTGAAAAGTCCAAACCCGGACCTCCACCAGAGAAAGATTTAGTTACATACACACTTTTTTTTTTTTTTTAAACAGAAAAACTCTGAGAGTGGGTACATTTATACCAGCAAGCCTCTTAATAGTGCTCATCTGGTATACTCTTGAAAACAACTGCCATTTAAACTCTGGTCTAGCTGCCACAGAAAGCGGGCATAGGATATTCACCACATTAGTCACCATCTTGGCAAAGTGGCTATCTAGTAGATTTTTGGTTGTCTCCCCGAAATCAATACATTTAATACACAGGCAAATGGCTGCTCTTTCTGCCACAAAGGGACAGAACATAACACAATGTAAAACTAAGCTCAAGCTGAGTTGTGATTCTTCCGTGGTGAGGCTCACTGAGTTATCTGGAGCTGCACCTTTATTTGCAAGTACCAGTAGTTGCCAGTTTCTTAATTTCAATTGTTTGATCCAAGTACACCTCCAATTGCTTCAGCCATCAATGTCACTTTGGTTTCTGTACTGTGTGAAATTGCAGCATTGCAGGAAACCTTGCTTGCTTTGCAATGAAAGGAGGATCAATACACAGGTGAGCCAATGAACTTGCAAAGCTTAGGTTATTAGGAATGAGCTCGGCCAAGCTGAAATTGATGAAATGCCTCAACCTAAGCCGGTAACTGAGCACCCACTGTGTCAAGCCAACATTAAATATAGCAAATGGCTTCTATTTTTGTACAAGTCTTAGGAGCATACACTTTCATGTTGAAATCTGCAATAAACGTGTGGATGTTTTTCTAGAGGCAAAATTTAAGAATAAACTTCCAAATACCAATGGTTCCAATGGAACTTGCTTGCTGTACTCCTTCCTACCCAAGATAATTTAATAATAATCTGTAAAGTACCTAAATTCTTGGATATGTAGATAGGCTTATAGACTGAAAAAAGTACCATTACAGGCTCAGAAAGTTTGTGCCACTAATTAAATCCTAAATATGAGAATTGTCCTTCTACCGGACTCCAAATAATCGCTCTTTTCCCAGGTAGGCACTAAGCAGTTGCTGGCCCTTGCTACCAGTTCTAAAAAATAAACCAAGTTAAAGAGCTTGGCGTTCGTTAACTGTACTACAAGAAAGGCAAGGCACAGTGATAAAGGGAAAATAAGGTTTCAATTAGCTTAACTAGCATCATGTTCTAAGGCTCGGTGTTATTTAAAAATTGTTAAAGGGCATTAAAAGATTAAATACCTGCGACCTACAAAAAACAACTGGTCCAGAGAAACGTGCAAAGAATTTGGCTTCTGCTAAACTCATTTTTGGAAAATTAGTGCAGTTTCCCAAATTTAAAAAAAGGCAAGTACAATCAAACTCTTTACTATGAGCAACATTTCTGTCGCAATCTAGCTTTCGATGTTGCTGTCCTTGCTTGTACAGTTTGTCTAGCTGCTATGTCTTCTACTTGTCGAAGGCCAGATTTCTATGAGAGGTATAAATTACAAAAACTTTGTAACTGAACCTTTCATCGACCCAGACACATTCCTCAGTTTCTGCCAACCCTGGTTCTATTTTTCACCCCCATTTTGTTCTAAATGCCCTGTCGCAACAGGAGTATTCAGCTCTTGCCCCTTCTGTGCTCCCACTCCTTCCAGCAAATCCAGAAGTCTAAGATATTTTATAATATCTGTCAGCACCAGACTCAAACGCGCACTGTACACCCCATTCACTAGAAAAGCGTAATCAGCGCTATCCTACACTATTAATTCCTACAACTCACTGAAATGTCCATCGGATTGACTCGTTTTCAGCTGCAATGTAGGGGAGCCAGGAATTCAGTCGAGTTTTTTTCAATCTGACCACTAGCTTTTGCTGCTTCAAATTGATCCCGAAAAGGAGGTAGGGAAATTAACTCCAGGGGGTCTTGAAATAGCATAAGGTCACCAGAGTACGCTGTACCGACAGATACCATAGCACTCTGAGTACAGAATAGGGTTGGCATCAATGTCCATGAGCAACACGTAGGCGGTGGTGCCTAACTCCAAGTGTAGAATATTTGCAATACATTTAATGGACACTGATGCTGCAACTGGGCTACGGCAACCATGCAAAGTAGTGAGAAGCGGGTACCCTTCATCCAATCCACAATCTACAGCTACTGCAACAGCAACAACAACAACAACATTATCTACGGCAGTGATGACCAGTGATTTTCTTGCAGTTCCTGGAAACCAGAACAATCTTAGTACTATGAAAATCTCCAGGCCATGATCTAAATCCAAATGCACAAAGAAATAAAAAACCAATTCCAGAGCATTTTAGAAAGGCCATCCATTCTTTGAGCAAGCATTAAGTGTCAAAGTTTAATTTACCTAGTTCATCCCACAGCTGCCGATACTTGTCAGTCATTGCAGTACCCTGTTGCCTCCAAAGAGAAAGCCTCGGGTCAGCCATGAACTGCTCAGTTATTAACGTCAACATGCGAGCTCCATTTGAGTCCCTCATCTTCAACATCTCTCGGACCTGGAAGACAAACCACAGCTACAAATCAGCACAAACATTGGATAGTCATAAACAAACGTAAAAATATTTCTCTAACAAACCAAGTGGTACTGGTCAGAGAAAACCAGACAGAAAAATGTTACCTCAGGACACCTTAAGAAATACACTGCCAAACTCTTAGAAATTCAGGGTAAATTAAACCACACAGATACCAACTGAAACACACCGTCTTAAGCTCTGCGACAATTGTTTTTGCTACATAGGTCTGTATTGTGAAGCAGTATAGTAACCTTTGCCAGACCTACCAAGACTGGATTAGTCAGTATAGCAGTCCCTCTTAAGCAGAGCTAGTCAGCAATGACCATGCTCTCAAAATAATGCATTGTAAGTAGTTTGATATTTGCTACAATTTCACTTGCTTGCACAGACAACTGCAACATATCTTAAGTTGAAAAATGGCACAAAGAGTACTGGATTTCCAAAATTCAGCAATTTCTCTTTAGAAATCCCTAGTTTACAAGTAAATGACCATGGATAGTACATGCAGGAGAGGTCATGGCCACGCAAGCTGCCAAGAGGACAGCCTGACGGGGAGCTCTGATACGCTTACCACACCAGCATCAGCAATTGGGCTGGAGAAGGAGGAACAGGGTGCAAGAGACTGGTAGCTTTGTCCTTTATCTACCTAGTTAAGGGAATTGGGAGATCAATGTCCTGTTAGAAAGAAGTTTGCCTCTTAGAAGGCATGGACGCTGCCTTTGTGATAATGCGGCCAGTCTCTGGGTGTATATGGATCCTTTTGTTTCGGATAGAGTCTTCCCTGCATTGTCTCTAAAATTAGCTCTAGGAGTGTTGTGGAAGCAGATTTCTGGTTTGGTGGCGAAAGTTTAAGAACTGAACCAGTTTTCACCTTCAGAACCAATACAGTAGAAGCCAAAGGAGTTCGACTGTGCGGAGCCGGAAGGTTTCACATGTGCTCTAGGTGCCAAGATGGAGGGTGGGGAAGCCAAAGCTGAATCTCAGTGCTTATCATGGCCAGATGGCAGTGGTGGCCTGGAAGCCTTTTGTTTTATAGGAACTGAAGGTTTGTATGGGCAGGTGAGGGCTTTGAGTACTCACAGCACCATGACCTGGCGGAAGATCGTGCAACTCTAAATCAATCTCGAAGTCGGGATCTTGAACCGAAAAGGCCCCTTCAGCTTCGGCAACTGAAGCTTCCAGATCTTCCTCTTCTGGTTCGATATCTTGTTGTCCGAAGATATCGGGTGCATGCTCGATGTTGCGTCTCTGCATCAGAGTTGTGCCCGATGGTCTCGCAAGGTATTTCTGGATCGAAATGACCGACAGGCCTCAATCTTCTTTGCACGCAGGGGATGGGCACAGATTGCAGACCTCATGAAGGTCGGTCCGCAGGTACCTGGAACGGCACCGAGGGCAGAATCGAAACGGAGTACGTTCCATCAGCAGATTATCAGATAGATTCAAATGAGTACAAGGCAGCCCAGACTGGAGAGGCCCAAAGGCCACGATTGGAGTGTTCCGGCACGACTAAATTTTCCAAATTTCGATACGCGAGGGATGAGAAACTAGTTCAAAAACAATGCAGACGAGGGTAGAGTGGATTACGCACAGTGCAACTGGAGCGTTGTAATACAAGTCCGAACCCAATGGCGGGGAAAAAAAAAAAAAAAAAAACTGAGTCGATGCCCATGTGCACTATTACCAAGAGGAGGAGTCGCCTTATCTCGTGCCTCGAACTAAGTCTTCAAAGAAAAACAACTTGCAAACATCCGGACCTAAAACTAGACGGCAGGAGTATAAAAAGCATGTGCATCTACAGCCACACATGTCGAACACCGATTTATTTTGGTATTCTATGGGTGGAGCCAGTAGGACTTGCTAAGAGACTAGCATAAGCCCACAACATCACAGTATATTGTAGTGCTATTCAAATTGGATTTGTCACCATAATAGCTGCATGTACTGAGGCTTCTTTGTATTATTTTTTCTGCACACTGGCTATTCTTCACTTAGTCCAAGCGAGGGTTACGTGTCAGACCAGTAACCTATCAAGCTGCAAAACATTTGTTGAGGGTAAGTAACTAGTTTCTTTTGAAGCACAAACCAACTGTGTATACATATGCTGTGCAGAGATTACTTGGAGAATCCCACCCCCTTTCAGTCTAGATTGGATAGCTCAGAATTGTTTGCCTTTGTTTTGAAAAAAGCATGCGAACATGCTGCACAACCCCCAGGCTTACGGCCTTCAGGTAGGCAAACACTACAAACAATATACCCGTCATTAACTACAAATTGCACTGACTGCAAATTTTCTATCTCACTTAGGACAAAATTAAGGAGTATGCTTCAAAACGTATCGAACCACAATAATGTGTAAACGGTCATGGAAAATAATTCCCTGAAACATGCATTTTCCAAACTGAATCTCATATGGTTAAACAACCCTTGTTTGATTGTCAATGAGACTGTCCCCTTACTTCATGTTGCTCCTCGTGTTAGTATAGGAGCGCCTCAATCACTTAATTGATGGGGTTTTCAATGCTCAATTCAATCACCGGTCAGCAGCTTTTATCTTACTTCCAAACCCACAAGTGTGAAAACTGAATATGAAGGTTGAGACTACAAACTGAGGCATGATGAATTTACGCTAGACTTCTTAGCAGTAAGTCATACTTGCTCCACCTATAATCAGCACTCAAAATAAAAACATTTCTAGGCCAATCAGTAAAGGGCAGGTTCAAGCACAGCATATGAATCCAGATTCGATTCATCCTGGAAAATTAGTGTTAAGAATTCACACAAGAAAGGGCCCAAGGCAAACAGAATAGATAGCAGACAGAGGAATGCAATGGCCACCCATAACATATCCCTCCAGCCTTGAACTAAAGACTTTGTGCTCAACGGCGAATAGATTCGAACTGCAAAACGTTTAACAGCACTGAACACAGCAGTTTTGAAATTAATGAAGGAGACCATTAAGTTGTAAGGAATACATTTCAAACATTACTTTCAGGTCCTTGTGAGCCAATAGTTTACAACAGCAGAGGGAATTGCAACAACTTTAAACAGTTTGGTAAGAAATCATGCTAAACATACTAAAACAATCAGAGGGACCTCCCTCACATCAAGCAGTGAGAATAAAAGTGAAATTCAGCTCGACTTTGCATTGTTTTTTATAGTACAAACCTAGAAAGTGACACTGAACGGTCCTACAACCAAGAAGAACCTTAGGGAGAAGGTGTGGCGTGGGCTCTGAAATAGCCACAAAGTCATAACAGCAGTATACATTACTGCCAATGCAATAGTTAATGAAAAATTACTGCTCATCAGACTAGAACTCCGCCCGAATTGCGTTGTCAAGGGACAGGCTGATTAAGCTAACCAATTCAGAAGTTCAATGGGCTGGCTAGGTCAGGCAAGCAGGTGGTAAGTAAAATGGCACCCTAATATAACTTTGCTATATTTACCCGACTAGTTGAAACCCCATCTGTGGTGCAACTGTTCAAGTAAAATTTATTCTTAAGCTGAAAGGTTCTTATGCAGTTTCAGCACAAAAATGTAAAAAGGTGCATGGCCAAAAAAAAAAAAAAAAAAAAAAAAAAAAAAAAAAAAAAAATCTACAACTAGGTACGGGGAGATCTACATGTATAAAATGAACTTGAATATAACCTGAGCATATACCTCCATCTAAGATGCATTACATTTACAGCTTCTGGTTTACTTTTTATTTATATTTTTTTAATATTTATTTAATCATACATTGTGGGCGAAGTACGGAGGTTGCTGCCAGTATGTTTCCAGGATTTGTTTAACTAATAAATGCACCTTTACGTGCGTTAAGGAACTATACCGATTCAAATTCACCTGGCTGACAGCATTAGCATTATAGCACTAATGAATATATAAATCTACAGCGATATGAAGGGGAGCGCTGGGGGCCACAAACGCAAAAACTAAACAGACTCCATCTTTCTAGTGTCTCGTGAACGCATTGCTACAGCACTAAAACATGCTTGAGCTTCAACAACCAATAATGAAGGGTATTTTGCAGAGTTCAGTCCCAGATAGCATGGGAAGACGAGAGGGAGATGCGATGGTTTCGTTCTGGCATTTGCAAGAGTTTCTCAAGGTTGCATGTGCCGTGGGAAAAATACACTGTTTAACAAATGCTATCAATGTACCAAGAAGGAGCGGTCATATCTATAATAGATGCACATCTGTTTATCCTGCATGAGAACTGAACCATCGAGTACATTTCCATTACTGGACGAGACAATAACTACCTGTGCTTAGAGTTTTGTCAGACATTTGTTGGAGCTCCAATGTCATTCAGCTCTCAAAGAACGATCCTGCTTATGAAGTTTATTTAAGGTTCCGGTGTGGACAGTTCTGGTGGAGATACATTGGCACATTGTCTGCATTTATCGTCAGATTGGAGGATCCACAGTAGCCAAGTCGCGGTGATCCCAGCAGACAGAGAAGGCACACTAAATGGACGGATATTCCCCTAACATTCTGGCCTTTGCTCGCAGGTGTGCTTTTTCTGCATTGTAAGTGGCACATGGATAATCCTAGTAGTTCTTTCAGAGAGATGAGAAGCGTAGGGCAGAGAGTAAAGGTTAACCGAGGAATAAAATGCATAGACTGCAGTCATGTTGCCTGTGAGATGAAAGGCATGCCAGGTTTTCTCCCTTCCCCCAGCACCATAGAATGAATGTAAAAAAGGTAGAATAGTGAAGGCAAAGCATGTTTTTTCCTTCAGAGGAGGGACTGCTCTCTTCCAGTTGTATTAGTGAGTGTGCCGAAGGGGTAGGCCCTTCAAGGTGTAAAAGACCATTAGATATCATTGGCAAGTGTGATTAATAACCTCTCTTAACCCAGGTCATCCCACAGATGCAGGAGATGAACTGGGCCAGGTTTCTCCAGAGGTTGTGAGATCCACACTGGGTTAAGAGGGGCAGTTTCCCACCAGGTGTATGAGTTGTAGGTTTCCCTACCCAAAGTCATGGGTAAGTCTAACAGGAAAGGCAGGTTAGACTAGGCACAGCAGCCCCCCACCTTTGCCCCAGAGGGAACGCTAAAACTGAACTGATAAAAGGTTGGCATGCCTACTTGTTTGTGGATGAAAGCAGGAGATCACTAAGAAGGACACGAAATTGCAATTTCCTTAGAATAAGGCCTAACTGCTAGAGTGGTTGACCTCGAAGCTGGGGAACAGGGTTCTAGTCTCGGCAGGGAAGCTCAACATCCTGTGATTCTGGGCAAATCACTTAATCTCCCTTTGCCTAACAAAATAAATGTGTCAGTCTGTAACGCAACTGCTCATGTAAAGTGCTCCGATACCTTCGAGTTGAGTTCACACTATATAAAACTTCAGAAAAAAAAAAGTCCATTTGAAATGAAAAATCTGCAGTACTTGCGAAGATTCATGAATGAACGTAAAAAGGTACCTGGACCAGCAGAGGTTGAGCTGCTGAATAAATGAGAAGCGAGCAATTGACAAAGTAATGAGAGCAGCAAGGTAAAGGAACAGGTGTGCAAGGTGTTGGCTAGTGTGAAAAAAACAGCTTTGCAGAAGCAAAAAGTGTTGGCGGGAGAGTTTTGTAGAAGAGACTTGGCTCTAGCCACCTTTAGAGGCAACATCAGGCTCCTGAGGAGAAGGATTGCCTTGAAGATCAGTTGAATGTTTGTCTGCCCCCACCTTATGTACCAAACAATGTGCAAGAGAAACGTCCAGAGGAGCAAAAGAAACCATTGGAATATATTAGGAGGTCAAAGTGGGAGCCAGGGTGAGAAGTATTAAATGGAGATTATTTTGATCATTTAATAGTACAGGCTAGTAGTTAAGCGAGAACGGTATATCATCAACTCTTACCAATAGCTGGGCAGCTAGGAGTAGATTTGCAGAAAAACAGAATAAGTGTCACATGTTGCATTTCAATAAGGCTGAAGAGAGAAGGAGAAATTGGTGACGTTGCGGCATTGGTTTAAAAAAATGCTGGGAAAAAAAATAAGTGATAGGATGTGGAAGGTTTGAAAACAGAGTGGAGTAAAGAATCGCCAAGAAAGCATGTGGCACTGTGTGTATGGACATCCTGTAGATTTCTTGCTTGATACTGGGGCTGCACACATTATAAGCCCTAACGAACTACTCCAACTATCCCTCTTGGGAAAGTTAGTGTAAGTAGTTGGCGTTTTCAATTCTGCTGTCACTCAACCAATTTCAACACCCTTCCTGGTAACAAAAGGTCCTGCTACATAACATGAGTTATTGGTCAGTTACACCAGCCTAGTGAATTTGTTGGGAAGGGATCTATTGTGCAGGATGAACTGTATTGCGCTCCTGAAGTTGTATTTGTACAAACGAGGGATCCTAAAGTATTTTATAGTGATGACTTATGATGGTACAGAGTGCACCCTCTCCAGAATTTCCAGATACCTGAATATTTCTGCAATACATTGCCAACTGGACTACGGGCAATGAAGGGTGGAGAAACAGGGAAGATGAGTATCAAGGTAAAGTCTTTTCTGCTGAGCCCTATAGAAGGATTTAGAATCTTGATATCTTGTTCATGACTATGTTGGCTCAGTATATGGATGATTTGTTGGCTGCCTAACCTATAAGAAAAGCACGTAAAAGGGAACCATTGCTTAGATCAATTTAGCTTATGGTCAGGGCCGGATTGAACGTAGCAGGCACAGGTATTTCCCCGGTGGGCTGGATGGGTGGGGGCCGGTTTTGTGCCCGTGGGTGCCGGTTTTGCAGCAGTGCTACAATATCAGCCCCCTGTAACAAAAGCGGGGCTTCTTGCTAGCACCCCCCCCTACCCTCTCCCAAGGCCAGTTGAGCAGCAATCTGCCAGGGCTGGTTGCTGTTCCCACTCCGGCCCTGCTCATCATGGGGCATAAGTTCTCCCTCGCAAAGTTACAGTATTGATAGCTACAGTCATCTATTTAAGGCACGAGTTAGAGAAAGACATGAGGAAGGTGTCCCAGAAGAGGAAGACAGTTGTTACAAATCTCTCTGCCCTGTATGCAGAGATGTGTGAGGGGGGTTTCTTGGTAGGTGGGGTACTCCAGGCAGTAGATTTCAAACTTGTCCCTCATAGCACAACCCCTAAAGGATTGACCAGGAAGGATGGCTCCAATCCACTGCCTTGGTCGGAGGAGTGTGAAAAGTAATTCCTAGAGCTTAAACACTAAGATACATTTTCCCTGCTATGTACTGAGGGGTGCTTTGTCTCTGCTGACAATAACATAGTGATAAAGTGCCCAGCTGAGTATTTCAGCTTTCCTTGGATCCTGCATCAACTGCTCGCCCAGGATGCTTCAGAACAGCTGCCACATTGGATGTGGAACAGTCTGATAATATTGTGTTGGTACATCCTGTGACACTGTATGCACCCCATTCAGGACAAATTTGTTAAGGCAATGTAAAAAAAATATTTTACAGATGCCGGACTTAGTTATGAAATAATTTTCCTTGCTACTACCACCGTATCTGTAAGAAACTCGAGTTTTTAATGTTACCACATTCTTGCCTTTGACTTCCCAGTAAGACGAAAATGACGATTGTGTACATGGGACAGAATTGTGCACAAAACCTCATCAAGATAGAGACAACCCCCTCGAACATTGTTTTAATGAATTGTTCGTACATGGGCCATGCATAAGATTTAAGGGCTACATATTTATTTTAATAGTTTTTTTATAGCACGAACTTGACCCTTGCGGGTATCAGATCTTTACAGATTTACAGAGATCCGCAGTGATAGGAATACAATCGATATCAATGTACAGTGTCAACCAGTGTACAGAGGGAATGCTTTACAGGATCGTGAAGTAGAGGAGAAATAGCTATGGCCAAAAGTAGCGTTTAGTAAGAATATAAGGCAATGTCAGTAAACAGTATTACAGTAAGCGGTGAGAAAGTCAGATATGAATTATTGAGAACTAAGAGGTCGGTGAAAGTAGTCAAGAGTGTAGTTGAATCTAGGAAAGTAATTTGTTCATAAAGAGTACTTTGACTTCTTTCTTGAAGGAAATAGATGATGGATTAATTCGGAGTTCAGGGGGCAAGGAGTTCCAAATTCTCAGAGCCATCCCCGAGAAGGATGGGTTGTAAGTTTTCTTCTTGAGGAAACTTGTTTCAGGAGAAGAGAGTTGGCGCTTCTGGAGGATCATATGCAGTGTGCACCACCAAAAGAGCAATTGAAGCATCTGGTTTAGCAAATTTATGGCCAGTATAAGTTGCTCGTGAGCGAACAATTCTGCATGTTGTAAAGCAAAAAATGTTCCTGCCATGGGTTTGGTATGGTGCAGGACTAGGTGTCGCTTTGGTTACAGAGGGGGATTTCAGAGATCAGCTTGTACTCCCCAATACGTGCTGACCCACATTTGTTTCACCTTTAACAAGCTCTGCAAACGCCACCTCAGACAGATGTGAAATGTGCAGTACATCATTGGGGGGGTGGGGGGGGGGGTGTCATACATGTTGAGGGAAATAATTTGCAGACAGTGGCCACGTTTTATGCACTTTATTCTATACAGTATGCTTTTGTCAGACTTTCTGGAGCACAGAGCTCCCATATCAGTCAGCTGAATAAAACCACTCAAAGAACAATCCTGCTTATGAATTGTATTTAGGGTTTGGGCGAGCACACAAGGACAGTTGGGAAATCTCCACCTTTAACAGATGTGTGGTCAATATGTGCAGGTATTGCCTTTGCAATCATGATTTACAGCATGGATAGGCGATCAAAGAGACAATTTCTGTATTTTAAAGGTCTTAAAAATAATTAGAGACAGTCTGTATTTATATGTGAAAAATCAGAAAACTAACCCTTATTTATAATTGGGGCTCCCGGTTTTATGGTATTTTTTTTTTACATTTCCGTCTGTATTTATCCATATTTATTTTTTGTCAACTTTCTGTATTTATCCATATTTATTATGGGTTTTGCGAAAAAAATAAAGCTGAAACTGGTATATTTCCACATGTATTTAACCAATAAATATGCAGTCATGCTTGAATGCCTGCCAGGTTTCAGTGATATGAACACCTGCAGAAGATAAGTCAATGCACTTATATGAAAATATGCACATTTCAGTATCAGCCTTGTGCATATCTACTACTGTATAAGGCTCTTTACTAAAATGGTTTTCTTTTTCAACCCTCTTACCCATCAATCCACACAGTTATTGGTCTGGCACTCATGGCAAAGTATTTAGAATCACTCAAAAAGCACCCAATTTCCGTTTTTATCCACATTTAAAAATAAATACAGACAAGAAAATAAATGGTTTTCCGTCTGTATTTATCTGTAAAAATCAGGAAAAACGGGAAACAGGGAGCCTTAATTATAATGTGCCGTTTCCAAACTGCCCTTTAGATTTGAAGCAAGAGAAATTAAGGTAATTGGGCAAGTGAAACAATAAAAGCAGACTTTGTACCAATCCTAAATGGAACCAGTTTAGATGGGGCAAATTCCCTGCATAAATCTCAATACCAACCTCCATATAATGGATCCGTTTAGTGCCTTGCGAGTATGGGTACCTGAATCATGCTGGAAAAGTAGAATAAGAGGTTCAGTCTTGAATACATCAGACATCTTACTGGACTATCATATTAAACAACCCATCACAGTCAAGCTCACTCTGCAGTGGCACTAAATTTGACTAAGAATGTAGCAGAACCCCAATCATGGGGTGTTTCCAGTCTACCCTTTCGCCACAAGAATCATGAACTCCGAAATATAAAATTAAGCACCAATCCACATTTAGGGGCCAAACGTGACATGACTGTCCAGATAATAGCAAAACATATCTACACTTCAGTTTATTGCATTCCTTGGGAGCCTTTGCAGCTAAATTTGAAGATTAACTGTATGTAAGGAAATGCCTTTTTGCATGATCGCTCTAAAGTTTTGGACTGACGCTGCTGGTTTTTTGACTCGGCGTGCACGGAGGCTTGCTAACCAGACCTCCGTGCTAGTGTTCCGACCCTACAAAGTACAAGTTTGATTGGCTTACACCCAAGTGGTATAACTTTACATACTTCTAAGTCTCTAGTACATGGTACAAGTGGTACTCAGGGCCTGCAAGTTAAAGTGTCCCACCAAGGCTGCAGCACATTGTGCCACCCTGAGGAGTTCAACTGCTAACTCAACTTTGCCATTTAAACTAATGATAAAGCCCAAACCACCTCATTTAATCTATGTCACCCCTACAGCAGAGGCCTATCTAGTCCTAAGGTAGGGTGCAGCATATTAAAGAGTAGGACATGTACTTTTATATGTCACAACAGTAAAAACAACAAATTGTCGTTTTTAAGGTGGAAAAGTGAGTAGCTCCTTTGGAGACTACACTGTTACACACCGACAACTTCGCTGTGCTAACTTTTGAATGTAACTTCTAAAATGGACACCTCAAGGTATTACTTTAATTGTTGCATTAAACCCAACTTAATTCCCAACTCAAATTTAATGTAACTTTTAGAAGTTGCCACTGTTGCCCAAGTCTTCCTGTGCCACTCGCAGAGGTCTACAAGTCAGCCTTCTGCACTCCTGGGGAGGAGTATTAATAACCCCCAGGAGTATGAATAGAGGACTGCTGTTGGAAGAGATGCCTTCCTCCCTGGCAGGAAGCCATACAGGGTCTGAGCTCAAAAGGCAAGCTTAAAAGGGAAAGCAGTCTTTGAAGGGCAAATAGTGAACACATACGAAGGGCTGCTTTTTTGTTGAGGTAGACGAGTTGTTTTTTCTGTGGGCGTGTAGCCCTCAAGTAGCCACACCTCTAGGGTGGACTACGAAGCTCCACACGCCAAGAGAGCAGGGGCGGTTCCTCCCTTGGAGCGTTGGGACGTTGACCCACTGGAATTTTGGCCCCCTGAACCCCATTTTAATTATGCATTATAAATAAAAATGTAAGTTTTAAAACTTGACTATCAGTGTTTATTCAGTGCTCGCAGGAGTGCATATTTGATTTCATCATGGGCCCGCATCAGTCTGCAGTCAGTCTCAGCCGCGGGCATCAGCGATGTGAAGTGGGTGGGGTTTAATTTTGATGGACAGCCACACACACCCACCAGTAGTAGTATACTGGAGCAGGTGAGCGGCGAGGCAGGGCACCTAGGCCCATGGTGCGCATGTCAGGTTAGGGCGGCTGCCTGCTCTGGCCAGCCCAATATGCACACTAGAGGCTTCCCTGCACTGCTCATTAGTGAGCGGGGGTTGCTCAAATCCGCAGACCCCCAGTCTCCTAATGAGCGGTGAGTTTGGCCGCTCAAGCCAATCCTGGCGGTACTCTCCTGCTGCGTAACAGCAAGGGAGCAGCGTCTGATAGACTACCAGACGTGGGTGTTAGAACCAGTCAAGGCTCCTCGGCCCTCGGGTGCAGACAGCATGGCGCCGCAAGGGGTGCAAGGCTCAGGACCAATCACTGTATGACTTATTGTGAAGCCATGCAGTGATTGGCCATGTTTGCCATTGCTGTGTAGGGCTGCGTTCAGTGCGTTGTTTAGCACAAGGGGTGCGAGGGAGAGACCATTGATAGACCACACCTTGTGACCTCTGCTGTGGCCAGGCTTGATTTTTGTTGTGCTGCTGCGGACTCCGTCCGATCCTTGTGTGATAAAACAGAGATCTGCTCGACCCCCAGCCTTTATGGAGTGGTGTCCATCTAAGCATCTACAATACGAGTCTGTGTGAGTTGCCGTGATGTAGGCGAGCACCGACCCGTCTTCCAGTGTTGTATTTTGAGCTTGGTATGCAACTATGCGGCATGTCTAATACGCGTGAAAAGAAAGCTTTATGTGTACATACTACGTATATGCACTGGGATTTAATTGCTATTAAGTGGGTCTGTAAGTTTCGGGCCAGCACAGCACAATGCACATTTAAATGTATTCGATGCACCTGCATGACTGTTTCTATGGGTCAGAGGTGCACTGCAGGATTGAGTATAATGACATCCAGCTGAGCTCCATTTTTTGCCTGCGCCCACACTGGGCAAGGATTTAACTAGGGAAATGGGATGCACGAATGACGTGGATCTGCGCCTGCCAAACGCTTTCAAAATTCATGAGCATGGGAGTTGTGTGTGCCCATTAATTTACACAAATCATTACGGTTTGTGTATGCAAAAATGTGATTTTTTTCAATGTGCTTGAGCGTAGATAAAGAATAACGTTTGCGAATACGAGCCCTCTGGGTTATTTTTTTACAAAATATTTACCAAAATGTGTCACTAATTGTTTTTGAAAATGTATTAATGTAGGGGTTAGTCTGTACAAAATAGTTATATATATGTATATTATCTACTGGCGGTCGCCAGTAGATAGTTATAGTTAAAACCTATTTTCCATAGGAAATCCGCAACATTCTATTTGAAATAACTCTTGCGCCGGTTGACGAATCTTCGCGACAGCTTCCAACTTGTTGGGGCGCTCCGCTCCGCTCCTACCCTGAAAGTCTTGGTTGATTCGACAAGCAGGGGCCGAGAAAAAAGGGGGGTCTCAAAACGCGTTTTCCCCATTCATTTTTCCATAGGATCCTTTCATCGCGGCCACAGCCGAACTGCTGAACGGAATTACACCAAATTCGGCAAAGAGGTAGCCCTTGGTTCAGTGTCGTGCCTTTTGCTTAAATGGTGTAAATCCGTTCAGTAGTTTGAGAAAAATCACAAATAAAATCACATATATATCTATGGCCGAGTAGGGTCCGCGTACCCTCCCGATCACGAGCTGCATTCTAATTGGCTGTCAACACTCCAAATCAGGAAGTGTTGGCAGCCATTTTGTCCCTCGGTAGAACCGAGGGACAGAAACAAGTGCGCAAAGCGCAAAAAGGGGGCAGGGTAAAAACACCCTGACCCCCTAGGTCTGCTCAGGGGGTCTCACAAGGACCCCCTGGGCAGAAAAAAGCATTTTTTTTTTTTTTTTTTTTTTTTTTTTTATTTATTTATTTATTTATTTTTTTTAAATCGGCGGGATGCGCTTAGGGTGCGCGAATCGCGCCGAGAAAAAGAAAGAAAAAAAAAAGATCGAAGCGCGGTCTCCCGCGCTTCGATGCAAATTTGCCCCCGGGTGGCCCAAGTCCCGGGGGCATACGGGGTGTGGGTTTATTGTTTATGGGGGCCTCTAAGGCCTCCAAGCCCTGGGACCGCCACCCCCGGGCTTTATAAAATGGCGGGAGGGCTGTGCGCTCTCCGCTGCCCCGGGACCGCCACCCCCGGGGCTGTTTTTTTAATTTTAAAAACCTGTGTGAGGGGGCTCCAGCCCCCCACACGCCCAGGGACCGCCACCTCTCCGGGGCACTAAAGATTTAAATATGGGGGTCCGTTACGGACTCCAGAGCCCGGGGACCACCACCTCCCGGGGCTTTGAACAAGTTGGGAGGGGGCCGCGCGGCCCCTCCTGGAGCTAGTGATGGCCCTGGGGACCACCACCCCCAGGGCCGGCTCCTGCAGTGTCCCGGGGTGCCTACCCCGGGACACTGTAGTTGCTATGACAGGACGGGAGCATTGCGGCTCCCGTCCTGTCATAGCAATCTTGGTTTGCATTTTGAAAGAGCAGGAAACCTGCTCTCTCTTTCAAAATGCAAACCCAATTGCTTTTCCACACGGGGAGCAGCATGTTAGCTGCTCCCCATGTGGAAAAGCAATGGACTGTGGGGGGATTGGGGACCCCCCCACAGTCTCCAACGAGAGGCCAGGCCCCGGGGGATGGGGTCCCAGGGGCCATAAGTGGCCCGGGAGGGGGGCCACGCAGCCTCCCTTCCCAATTAAAAAAAGGGCAAGGCCGGCCCCGGGGGGTGGGGTCCCCGGGGCCTTAAATGGCCTGAGGGGGGCCACGCAGCCCCCCTCCAAATATATATATTTTTTTAAATTAAAAAAGGAGGGCATGCCCCGGGGGATGGGGTCCCCGGGGCCAAGAGTGGCCGAGGGAGGGCCCCCCTCCCATAAAAAAAAAGGAAAAAAAAACTGCATCGTGCCAGAGGCCCCGCCCCTCCCTGCAGCAGTGTGCAACGCGCCCCGGCGCGTTTTAAGAAGGGGAGTAATTCCCCTTGAATACTGGGGGTCCCTGGGGGCCAACTAGCCCACCAGGAACCTCCAGTATGCGCCAGGGGCTGTGTTGCAGAGAGGTGTACAGAGGCCACGCCCATTATACACCTCTCTGCAACGCAGCTCTGTGGCGCTTTTGGAGGTACATGGGGGCTAGTTCGACTCCAGGGACCCTCAGGATTCAAGGGGACTTAATTTCCCAACTTAAAACGCGGCACGGGGCGCGTTTGCACAGTGGTGAAGGGAGGGGGCGGGGCTTCAGGTGACGTGTGCAAACAGGCCCCGTGGCGCATTTTAAGATGGGGAATGAAATCCCCTTCAATCCTGAGGGTCCCTGGGGGCCAACTAGCCCACCAGGTACGTCCAGAAAGCGCCACAGAGCTGCGTTGCAGAGAGGTGCAAAAAGGGGCGTGGCCTCTGAACACCTCTCTGCAACGCAGCTCCCTGGCGCATACTGTGTTAAAAGCAAAACGCTAATCATGAACATTACCTGCGCCATCTTGTCTGGTGGAATTCTATGTGCACATAAGTTGCAGTCATTTTAATCTATCACAGCCATTTTGTACTCTGTTGGTCACCTTTGTTTCACCCTGCCCTTACTAGCATCCCTCTGACCCTCTGACCGACCTGGTATGTGTGCTGGGGGCTATAAACTCTATTGCCACAACAAACCTCAGCGCCACTTGCTGCCACAAACTCGTTTTTCCTCTCATCTGTTTTCAGGCAAACCTTTGGACACTCTACCCCTCACTGCACCTAGTTACACAAACAGGTTCCAAACACCAAAAAGACTCTTGCAACATGATTTATTGCACTGCAAACAGCAAGACTTGTTGTTACCAACAATGGGACCTGTTTTTATCAACAGAACGGACTCTTAGATCTGGCCGGTCTCACATGTTTTAGACCCTGAAGCAAGGTCCAGCTGCAAGATAAGATGGTCTGTTTGACCTGGGTGGGAAGAGAATTACTGTTGGGCTTGTGTGACAACCTGCCCGGGCGGGACCCCAAGCTTGTGTAACCATGTTGACAAAACAAATGCATTGTGTCAAACCTGTATAAAAAGAAGAGCCAAAGGAGTATCAGCAGAACACTTCCCTCAGACATCCCGGTGTCTGCAGTTGACGTGATCTCCTCATGAGAAATAAACCTTTTTCTTGTCTTCCAGTTTCCAGCGCTTGCCTCATTATTTTGATAGCGAACCCAAAGTGAATTAGAGGTGGAACCCTGCACCGGGCAGCATTGAGGGTCTTAGAAGACTCGCTGCCTTTCACAAATTGGCGCCCAAACGTAGGGGCCCATCAGCGACGCGTGGGTCCGGTAGAGAGGTCCTAACGATGGAGTGAACAACTAAACGATTGGGGTATACCTGCCTGAGAAGACCCTTGTCTGGCTGCCGATCGACTGAACTTCACCGGTTCCGAACGGACCTCTCTCGAGTGACCTGCGGTCCTGACTGGGACCTTAGAGGAACGCCGCATTGATTGTTGGAGTGAGAGGACAACCAGGTGCTGGAAGGGGACGACGAAGAACTGTCCATACGGTCCGGGTAAGGTCGTGAAAAAAAAAAAAAAAAACACTTTGATTGAATAGTTTGATTGAAATACTAGTATTCCTTTTTTGATATGGAGTTATTTGCGACATTTCCCTGCTTGCAAACAACGAAGAATAGGAATATTCTCTCTTTGCAGGCAGCGAAGGACAGGTAGTGCAGACTTTTTGTCTAAATTGATTGATTGAGATATTCATTTTTGACCGATAAATACGTCATGCCTGTTTTCTCTAGATTGTTTGATTGTAATTGTTTTGGACCCGACCGTTCGTTAGAGGTCAGTCAGCCGGCACCGCCAGAAGGCACCCCTAACAATGACATGTACGTAAAGTATGGATTAGCCACCGTAGCTTATAGCAAACTATGGCATAAATACACTAGGAAGGACCGGGTAAATCAGTGGCCACTGACGGGATCTTTCGATCCCGCTAAAATAGAAACGTTGGAATTAGCTCTCCACAAAAAGAAAACAAGACCAGCCATGTTTGACAGTTTTGGTCTATGGCGAAAAGAGGCAGCTCAAAGAAAGAAAAGGGACGAAGCTAGACAAGATAAAGAAACGCGAAAATCAGCTTACCAAGCCTGTAAAAGATTAGAAGAAAAACTAAAAGAAAAGGAAATCGATAAAAAGGAACAGGAATCAAAAATATCAGGTCAATGCCCTGTTAGAACGCCCTCGACTCTTTACCCCAAGTTACCAGCAAAACAAAGGGTAGATGATGATGATGATTTATGGTTAGATCCCCCAATCATATACATGCCACCCCCTTACGCCCCTACTCATCCCGTAGTACAACGCCAGGACCACCAAAGTATAGCCGGAGATGGCACGATCGCCTCAGTCTCCACCGCCTCTGCTCCCACCGAGTCACCCACACCAAATGCCTCAAAGGATACAGTAGTAGAGGTAGGATCAAAAGAAAAAGGAGCGCACAGGGTCCTGCGATTAAGTAAAAATGAGCGAGCAGGCATTGATAAAATAGTTAAATCCCTCATAGATAGGAAGGAGTCAGAAGAGTATGTAACTGACATATGCAACTCCTATGTTGAAAACCGCAAACGATACTTTATTGTACGTCTCTGTTAACACACTCTTACTGCATATGAAGAGAAGTACCAAGATGTAGGGCCCGAGCGGCTAGTGGCTCTCTATAGGAAGGTAGACACCGGAGATGAAGGCGACAACGATGTTACAGAACTCTTTTCATCCACACTGGAGGTATTCCGTCACCTCGTGGAACAAGGACGGATAGATAAAGACAGGACATCTAAGATAGCAGGACCCCCGGTGGAAAAACCAGATAGCATGATGCCGATAAAAGAAGCTGCCCCTTAATGGATACCTCCTAGAGGACAAGGGACTCATGACGATATGAACCATCAAGACGCTAGAGGAAGGGTGGTCTACAATTGGGTGTATCAACCATGGGACAGACAGGACATTTTGACGTTCCGTAAATCTTTACCGGATTTACGAAAGAACCCCACCGCCTTTTACACCGAGCTAGGTACCGCTCTGGGATCAACAATAATGACACTTGCCGACATAGACTTGTTCTTCAGGTTATGTTTGCCAGCAGATGTGTGGAAACAGATTAGGAAAATAGACCATACCGAACTGCTTGGTCATACCTGGGAACAACTCAACACACTAGATAAACAGCGGAACCCTGGTCAAAAACCGGTTAAAGCAATATTGGACCTCCCTGACAAAATAGTGCAGGAAGTGAAAACGCTGATCCCAGAGAAAAAGAAAGACTGGTCCATAGTAACCGCATGCCGCCAGAAACCACAAGAGGATGTCTCAGAGTATTTCTCCAGATTTGAAACGGTGTTCTCCGATTACAGTGGACAAGACATGTCCACCGCAACCGGACACCACTTATTTGTGCAGAACTATGTCAAAGGACTACTGCCAGATGTATCCCAGAAATTACAAGCCAGCGAAAGTAGTTGGGCAGCATCTAAACCGGCGGCCATTCTCCAAATGGCCCAGTACTATGAGCATCAGAAAAACGAAAATGACAGGGCTACAGAAAGGAAAAAGAAGGGCTTGAAGGAAAGGGTAATGGTAGCACAACTCCAGGGGGCAAATACAGGAAGGGAGCAATATAGGGGAGGATACCAGCAGAATACCCCTAGAGTACAGCCACCTAGAAACAATTCGACAAATGTAGGACGCCAAGACCTAGGACAGGATCAATGTGCATTTTGCAAAGAATATGGACACTGGAAAACCCAATGCCCGGCTTTGTTAGGAGCTGGTAGGGGCAGAGGGGCGAGGGAAATAGCAAGTGGACAGAGAGGAAGAGGATGTGGGAGAGGGTACGCGAGTGAAGCAAGCGAGGATAGGCCAGGAAGAGTGAACACATTTGACCATCCCAAACAGAATCAGTACCAACAGACAGATTATGACAATACGTACGACTTTGCATAGGACAGCCAGGGGCAAGGGAGGGATCCAGTCGAGCTCTATGTTGATCAGCAAGGCCCTTATGTTACCGCTGAGGTCCTGGGCACAAAGTCGCCATTTCTGGTAGACACGGGAGCAACACGTAGTGCACTATCCAAACGACTGATTCCAAGGGCACCCTTGTCAGGCTCACATGTGACCTCAATAGGATTTGACGGTACGCCCTCCACCAACCCTTTGTCTCGACCGATCCCTTTTAACCTTGACAACAATAGCGTCGAAACGACATTCCTCCTCTCTTCCAACACCCCAGACGCCATTATGGGTCTCGACCTTTTGAAACACTTCCATGCGACTATCAGATGCTCACCAGACGGAGTGCGTGTCGTCCTGTATGACAACCCCCAGCGCCATAGAGAGAACCCTTCTCACACGTTTCCCATCTCTGAGACTGACGCATCCCTACTGGACACTTTGCCATCACACTTATGGGCTAGGGCTGATTCAGACGTAGGACGAATGATGATTGACCCAGTACACGTAACAATACGACAGGACGCAACCCTACCGAAAGTACCGCAGTACAAAATATCGCCAGAGGGTGAGAAGGCACTGACAGAGATCATGCACTCTTTGGTAGAGGCAGGGGTGGTAGAGGAAGTAGTGAGCAATGTTTGTAACAGTCCCATACTACCGATTGTAAAGAGACAAGGAGAGGGAGACGGAAAAGCCTACCGCTTCATCATTGACCTGCGGGAGATAAACAAAATCGTAGTGCCACAATACCCAGTAGTTTCCGACATCACGACAATTTTGACTTTAATCCCCTCCACTGCCACCACCTTCACTGTAATTGACCTCAAAAACGCATTCTTTTCCATACCTATACACAAGGACAGCCGCTATCTATTTGGATTCACCCTAAACTCCCGTTCGTACAGATTTTGCAGAGCACCTCAGGGGTACACTGAGAGCCCAAGCATCTATAGCCAGGCGCTTAAAAGACAGTTGGACGCCATACAATTGCCAGATGGAGTGGCACTAATAGAATATGTAGACGACATCCTTCTAGCAGCGGACACCATACCAATAGCCGTCACCATCAAACTACTCCATTTTCTTGCTGAGAATGGTCACAAGGTCTCCCGAAAGAAATTGCAGTTCTGTAAATCACAAGTGACCTATTTGGGTCACCTTTTATCCAAAGAAGGGAGGAAACTCACGCCTGACAGGATCCAGACAAATCTAGACACCCCTGTCCCCAAAGATCAGAAACAAGTCCGCTCTTTGATAGGTCTCACCTCATTTTGCCGACAGTGGTTACCGAACTTTAGCCTCATTGTCAAACCCCTTCTCTCCCTCCTAGCTAAAGACATCCCCTCACCTCTCCCTGGACCCCCGAATGCCAGTCAGCCTTTAAAGAACTACGCAATGCCCTTTGTTCAGCGCCTGTCCTAGGAACCCCGGATTACTCCAAACCATTCTTCCTCTACACGCACGAGAGGGAAGGATGTGCATTGTCTGTCCTAACACAATCAATTGGTCACAAACAACGCCCTTGTGCATATTTCCCTGCCACCCTCGATCCAGTAGCCAGAACGCTGCCAGCGAGCCTGCGCGCTGTGGCAGCTGCAGCAGTATCGATACGCCAGAGCGAAGGAATAGTACTCTCCAATCCAGTCACTGTTTTAGTACCCCATGCAGTCGACACACTACTAAACCAGACCAAAACCCAACACTTGACTAGCGCCCGACGGACAGGATATGAGTTGACCCTGCTAGCACCGCACATTACCCTAAAGCGATGCACCACCCTCAATCCAGCCACACGGTTACCCCTACCCGAAAAGGATCCTAGCGTGACTCCACCACACGACTGTGTGACACTAACCGATGAACAGAGTAGAATAGATCTCAGAGACACCGCCTTTCTAGAACCAGATGGAGAACTATGGGTGGATGGTTCGTGCATCAAACTCCCCGACGGCACCACCTCAGCTGCATACGCTGTCACCACAGCCCGAACCGTTCTGGAAACGGCCCGTATTCCCCAACGTTCAGCCCAGGCTGCAGAACTCATTGCCCTCACACGAGCATGTATCTTAGCGAATGACACGACAGTTAACATATACACCGACAGCCAATATGCCTTCGGGGTGGTTCACCATTTTGGGATCTTATGGAAAGAAAGAGGGTTCCTGACTTCACACGGTACACCCATCCTGCATGGAGATTTAGTCTCCGCCTTGACGCAAGCAGTCCTCCTCCCCAAGAAGTTAGCAGTGATAAAATGCCAAGCACATAGGAAAGTGACTGATCTCATTGGACAGGGAAATGCACTAGCAGACGTTACTGCCCGAGCCACGGCAGGAGACAGAACTACGACACGAATGTATGTGACCAGGTCACAAGCTGAACGATGGACTGACGCTAGGACCACTGTAAGGGACATACAGACTACAGGCACACAAGACGAATTGACCGAGTGGGAAAAGGTGGGACTAAAAGACGAGGAAGATTGCTGGAGAACTAAAGACGGAAATAAATGGCTGTTACCCAATGCCTACCTCATCCCCATATTGACCATGGGCCATTTACCAGCACACATAGGCTCCACCCCCATGATTGAACTAATCACCAGAGTATGGCATAACGTCAAGATAGCAGAATCTGCAAAACGCATAGTACAACAATGTATAGTCTGCCTACAACACAACCCAAGGAAGGGGACAGTAGTACCACGGGGAGGGTTTGGAGTCCCCGACCACCCCCGAGTATGGCATAACGTCAAGATAGCAGAATCTGCAAAACGCATAGTACAACAATGTATAGTCTGCCTACAACACAACCCAGGGAAGGGGACAGTAGTACCACGGGGAGGGTTTGGAGTCCCTGACCACGCCTTTGAAATCCTTCAAATGGATTACATTCAACTAGAGAGATGCCTTGGTCTAAAATATGTCCTGGTGGTTGTGTGCGCTTTTAGCAAATGGGTGGAGGCATATCCCACCTGCGACAATACCGCCTTGGCCACTGCAAAAGTATTGCTGAAAGAATTCTTCCCCCGATACGGCCTTTGCAGAATTTTATGGAGCGACAACGGCCCCCACTTCGTAGCCGAGGTGATACAGAACATACTGAGAGGGTTGGGGGTAAAACAAAAGTTCCATGCCGTCTTCCACCCCCAATCAGCGGGCCTGGTAGAGAGACACAATGCAACGTTGAAACTAAAACTAGCCAAAATAGTTGCCACGACCGGGTTGAAATGGCCCGACGCCCTCCCATTGGCAAGGTTATCGATGCGCTCCACCCCAACCAAACACCGACTGACCCCGTATGAGGTGGTCTTCGGCAGGCCTATGAGCATTTGGGCGGCACCAAGACCCACCTCCATTAACGATGTCCCGAACATATTAATGTCGGATTACTTGCATAAATTGACAAACGAGCTAACAATTATCCACCAACAGGTGCAGCAAGCCTTGCCTGACGTATCCAGGGGCCCGGGACATGAAATAAAGCCAGGCGACCATGTATTGATTCGCAACTTCCAAAGAACGAAGAATCTGGAGCCTAGGTGGACGGGCCCCTGACAAGTCCTGATCACCACCCGAACTGCCCTCCGAGTGGAAGGAAAACGAAACTGGCTGCATGCCCATCACTGCAAACGAGTCCCTCCAACCCTGGCAACCTGTGAAGGGGTGGAGGTGCAAGAGGAAGTACTCGCGAGAGACCGACCAGCTCTGAGTTGCTACCCACAAGAAGACACCCTCGAACTATCAGAATTTCCCGACCCCACGGTGCCATCCAGGAAAGGGTACAACCTAAGATCGACGAAAGGAGGGAGCTCCAACGACCAGGCCACCTACTAAGTCAAGGTCTCAGATCGGTAGCACAGTCAAACAACGCTACCAGGAAAGCGCCAGACAAAAGTCTGTGGTCCTAACAGTTGTTGAGCTCCTCGAAGATGAAGGAAGAAACTGAACACCTGCAAAACCACCGCAAAGACACCAAGACTGCTAACCTGCACAGCATAAAGACAATTGCACTTGTAGCCGCATTTCTCACCTGTCTCCTGCTAATGGTCGCACTCTGGATCATTGAAGAGAATGCACCTGCATACAGAACATTGTCACCCACCATGCAACCAACCACCAAGAAAGAACACTACCTGGTATCACTACCGCCACATCTCCGAGAACGACGCAAAGAATTCTGGAATAATTTTCGTGCAGATGTTGCACCAGCACAATCTTGCCACCAATGCTACCAACTGTTGGGTCTGTGGGCTGTTACCACATGCCACTGAACATTCCATCCCTTTCATCCCTTCGCCCATTTCTATTCACGGATCTTGCCTTGCCTGGATGATGCTCCTACAAGAAAGTTACAAAGACAATGCCACTTCCGACGGAACAATCGCCCAGTTCTACAACGAGTTCTGGCGAAACAAAACAGGAAGGACAGCCGCCCCCTTCTGCCCTCACACCTTCAATGCGACATTCCAGATTAATGTCCCCTCCAAAGAACGAGTGGAAATGCAAGTGTTCAATAATCCTAACAGAGCCACATTTTCCTACCTGAAGAAAAGAACTGCTGCAACACTGACTGTGGCCCTATCTGTGGTGAACGTCTCTGGCCTTGTATGCATTGAAGGCCGTGGGACTAAGAATGTGGGTCACAGCACCTGTAGCATTGTAAGGACTTTGAACACTGGCAACCCCCCAGCGCTTGTTGCATCACCCAATATGTACTTTGTTTGTGGAACCAAAGCCTACACCTGGCTCCCAAGAAACTGGGGGGGCACATGCTACATCGCCTTTGTTTTGCCACCAACCTACACAGCCCCTGCAGAGCATCATCGAGAAAAGCGTTCTAAAGACATTGATCAAGCAGACTCTGCCTCATCACAGTTCCGACGCAGCAAAAGGGCTCGTCCCGCTATGGGGTCCGATGGCAAACAGCCGAGCCATCAGACATCTGTCCCAAGCGGTAGAGACCGCCCTGAACGTCACTGCTGGCATCCTCACTAACAACACTGCTGAGCTCCAAGCGATCCGTCTGGTTACCCTGCAAAATCGCATGGTCCTGGACGTGGTACTAGCGGACCGTGGAGGAGCATGCCGCATCATCGGTGCCAGCTGCTGTGTATACATTCCTGATAATTCACCTTCTGTCTATGAAGCAATCGAACATCTCCATAGACTATCTTCAGAAATTCATCAAGAATCAGAGACTTGGACAATCGGAAGTTGGCTTTGGGGCATCTTGAAGGAGTGGGGTTGGAAAATATCAATGATTCTCTTGGTCCCAGTATTGACAATATGTGGTTGTTGTTTGGGTATACACTGTATACCACCTTTGTGTTCTCTTTGCATAACTACCTTGCACCCTAAGACTATGGACACTCAGCTAACAAAAATGAGAGTAATGTATGATCAAGAGATACGGGACATTATGGAGATCGAAATAGACTGACAAGCTGGCTAGTTATGTTCAAAGGGGCCACTGTTAAAAGCAAAACGCTAATCATGAACATTACCTGCGCTATCTTGTCTGGTGGAATTCTATGTGCACATAAGTTGCAGTCATTTTAATCTATCACAGCCATTTTGTACTCTGTTGGTCACCTTTGTTTCACCCTGCCCTTACTAGCATCCCTCTGACCCTCTGACCGACCTGGTATGTGTGCTGGGGGCTATAAACTCTATTGCCACAACAAACCTCAGCGCCACTTGCTGCCACAAACTCGTTTTTCCTCTCATCTCTGTTTTCAGGCAAACCTTTAAACACTTTACCCCTCACTGCACCTGGTTACACAAACAGGTTCCAAACACCAAAAAGACTCTTGCAACATGATTTATTGCACTGCAAACAGCAAAACTTGTTGTTACCAACAATGGGATCTGTTTTTATCAACAGAACGGACTCTTAGATCTGGCCGGTCTCACATGTTTTAGACCCTGAAGCAAGGTCCAGCTGCAAGATAAGATTGTCTGTTTGACCTGGGTGGGAAGAGAATTACTGTTGGGCTTGTGTGACAACCTGCCCGGGGCGGGACCCCAAGCTTGTGTAACCATGTTGACAAAACAAATGCATTGTGTCAAACCTGTATAAAAGGAAGAGCCAAAGGAGTATCAGCAGAACACTTCCCTCAGACATCCCGGTGTCTGCAGTTGACGTGATCTCCTCATGAGAAATAAACCTTTTTCTTGTCTTCCAGTTTCCAGCGCTTGCCTCATTATTTTGATAGCGAACCCAAAGTGAATTAGAGGTGGAACCCTGCACCGGGCAGCATTGAGGGTCTTAGAAGACTCGCTGCCTTTCACAACTGGAGGTACAGGGTGGGCTAGTTGGACCCCAGGGACCCTCATGATTCAAGGGGAATTAATCCCCCAACTTAAAACGCGCCACGGGGCGCGTTTGCACAGATGTCACCTCAGGCCCCGCCCCCTCCCTTCACCATTGTGCAAATATTCCTCTAAAATCAGCCGAACTACGAATTCCGATTTCCTCACCTGGTATCAGGAGAGACCTCAGTGCTGCATCTTTGAGCCCAGCACTGACCCTGAAAAGTAATTTTAACCGTACTTACCAGTAACTTGAATTTCCTTCCATAGGCTAACATTGACTGGTTTCACTTGGAAATTCTTCTAAGTGTGGAGTTTTGGAACTTTATAATATTTCTCTAAAATCAGCCGAACTATGAATTCCGATTTACTCACCTGTTATCAGGAGAGAACCCAGTGCTGCATCTTTTAGCCCAGCACTGACCCTGAAAAGTAATTCTAACCGTATTTACCAGTAACTTGTATTTCCTTCCCTAGGAATCCATTGTCTGGTTTTCAGCAGAAAAGTTTCAAAGTGTCGATTTTCACAAACTAAGTCATACAGGCGATTTTTAAGGAATATTTGTAAACGCATTCTTTCAACTGTTTACAGGAGATGCACCAGTACTGGATCCAAGATCCACCACTGAGTAAGAAAAAGTAACGATAACACTACTTACCTGCTAAGTGAATTTTCTCCCATAGGATAGCATTGGTGATTCTATGTGAAAAAGTTTCTAAGTGTCAACTTTTAAAATACAATAATATTCCTTAAAAATCACTACTGTAACCAAAACGCTTTTACTCAACTGTTTACAGGAGATGTCCCAGGACTGAATCTAGGATCCAGTCCTGTGGTTAGAAAAGTAATCCATAAAGTAACTAATTGCATTTAACTTGAAATTCACATTGAGCTCAATGTTGCATTGTGTTTGAAATTGTGTTGCCCATTGCAACAACTGTAACTACTGTACTTAAAAGTCTATTGCCTATTTGCAAAGTATTTAAACTAAAGTAATTCATTCTGAGAAAGTATATTTTGTAATGTAATGTATAATGTAATTACAATGTATTTTAAAAAATAAAATATCTAAAAATAAATAGTTTAAAAAACTGTAGTAAATCAGTATCAAAAAAATAAATATAACAATTAATACATTTAAAAATTGTCATTTACAAAACCTTTGAAATTCACTGAAAAAAACCATAGGTTTCAGACATGTTATAGTTAGGAATTAGCATTTAAAAAACCTTTGAAATTCACTGAAAAAAACCATAGGTAGTTAGAAATTAGCATTTAAAAAAACCTTACAAATTCACTGAAAAAAACCATAGGTTTTAGGGACAGTTATAGTTAGTTGGACATTGCACTCGTACAAAACCCGTGAAATTCCCCCGTTATAGTTAGTTCAGCTAACTATAACTCGCGCCCCGCAATGCACTGCTGATGACGTCACATATTACATCACTCATGACATGGTCAGTGACATCACTGATGAAATCTCAAATGACATCACTGATGACATCATCCATGTGATAATTTGATGCATCTTCTCACACCCTAATATAACTTTTGATACACCCACTGTAAATTACAGACTGCCATTGTCAAAACCATAGACACTCCAACACAAATTACTATATACACACTCACTGATTTAGGTCTACACACACACACACACACACACATCTACTCACTCACCCGTACAGTCACTCATAGTCACTCAGTACAGGACTATTATATGCACTCATACACCTATATAAACACACACACACCGCCACTCATCCATAGAGGTACTCACACACCTAGTCAGTCATGCAAAAAATTAAGCACACACCCATTTACTCGTCTATACAGTTATACACACACACCAGCTCACTTACTCATACAAATACTAGCACATTCTTTCGCTCTTCTACAATCTCTGATACAAGCACACACTCATACATACAATCACTATCACAATCACACTCTCGCTTATAGGTATTTATATACTCCAACACACATATATACTGCCTTTCACATACGTAGTTACTCACATGTACCACTGGGACATGCATTCACTCACTAACACTCTTACACACACTTACCCACCCATACAGTCTATCACAGATGCACTCTTGTAACCATCCATCCAGTGAATCACCCACTCACACATCTATGCACAGAGTCGCACACACCCCACCCACACAAACACTCAGGCACCCATACAGATACTCAGACAACCAATCAATAACTCATATAGACACTCATGTAGCTATTCACAAACCCATGCTGCCACTTACACAGCAACAGACAGACGGATACAGACATTCACCCAGTTTAGTCACTAACCCATGCATTCAGTAAGATACGTTTAATCACTCACTTATAGAGTTAGTCACGCACCTACTAAATCATCCATTCAGACACTTATACACCCACTCATTCTTCAATACGCCTTTCCCTATATATATTAAACATATTTAAAAACTTTACAGAAACACAGTCACTGGATGATGTCATCAGTGATGTCATCAGTGACGTCACTGACCATGTCATGAGTGATGTAATATGTGACGTCATCAGCAGTGCATTGCGGGGGCGCGAGTTATAGTTACCTGAACTAACTATAACGGGGGAATTTCACGGGTTTTGTACGAGTGCAATGTCCAACTAACTATAACTGTCCCTAAAACCTATGGTTTTTTCAGTGAATATATATATATATATATATATATATATATATATATATATATATATATATATATATATATATATATATATATATATATATATATATATAGCCACACTCCGCCTCAACGTTCCTCACAGCAGAAACAAAACGGAAGACGAACCCAAATTGGTGTAAGTTTCTCCTTTATTTTTCAGTGAGCCACCATTGCTGCCATGACGCGTTTCGGCCAAACTCGGCCTTGATCACATGACGCGCGTTTAGAGCCACAGTGCGATATTTAAAGTGACAGATCATCTCCACACGTGATGAGATTCTTGCATAGGCATAAACAACATACTATGTTAAAATAACTAAGTTGGTTAAAAATACGGCAATTGATGTATAAATACATACATTAACAAATACATGACAAATAAATAAGTAGTATAGATGTAAAATACAATATAACCACAATATTTAAAATACATAAATATAATTGTAGTAAAACCTCAATAAAAATTGCTTTATATATACTAATGAAATATAATAAAATTCATTGTATGTTTTTATGAGGTAGTTAGTTACTAAATACAATGTCAATGTAGATATTAGTATATTGTTCAGGGTCCGTACTGCCTACCTAATTAGGAATATCTATGTGTAAAGTGCAAAGTGTCAATAAAGTGCTAAATAACAAATCTAAACATTGAACAAATTTACATAAAAGATCGCAAAAGCCATCTCTCATAAAATTGTCGATAAATAGATAAAATTACATAAGTGAATGATTTGTTACAGTTTTATAAAAAGATTAAAAATTAGAGGCAGCTGGCTGACTAAAGAATCCTTGAGCAGAGAAAGCATGTAAAAGAGAAAAAAGCCTAAAACAGTTAGAGAATTCTAAACAGTATATCTATGTATATATTTCTCTGGTGGAAACTATTTAGTATAATCTGATCCCAGATTAACTATAGCCAAGTGTAGAAATCCTCACTTGAATTATGTCCATTAGGATTTTTTGTGTCAAGATTAAGGATGTATCTAGTTTCGAGGCGTCTGAGTTTCGCCTCCGATCACCTCCCCTTCTTGATGGTAAAATGGAATCAATTAAGAAATAACTAAAATCCTGAAGGTTGTTAGCATGCCTTTCTTTAAAGTGTCGTGCGAGTGGATATGAGGGATCACTGTTTGTAATTGCCCGCATGTGCTGCAGTATGAGTTTGTGGGCCTGCAATTTAGTGCTGCCCACATACTGCAGTCCACATGGGCAACCCAACACATACACCACATATTCTGTCTTGCATGTCAGGTATTTGGTTATTTCGATGGGATCCTTTGTGAATGGAGAGATATGAGGATGTATTTACCCCATATTGACACGCCCGACAACAGTTACATTTATAGAAACCTTTTCTGATTTGATTTAGCCAATTTCTAGTAGTTGGTATTTCCGGGCTATTCTTGACTAATGTATCCCTCATTGATCTGCATTTCCTAAAGGTGATACTAGGTTTCACAGGTAGTGAAGTTTCGATAATGGGATCACTCCGTACCACCGACCAATTTCTATTAATGATTCGACGCAGGGTATTCTGTTGTCTACTATATGTCAGGATCAGTCTGGTTTTAGAATTCGTACTGTCCTGCATTGTGAGAATGTTGGTGGTTCTGTCTTTGTTGATGAGAGCCTTTCAATCTTTTTTATTTGCTTTAGAGATGGCTTCATCAATGATCTTGGAGTTATACCCCCTCTCTAGGAATCTGTTCTTGCTCTGTTGTTGGGCCTCTTCCAAATCATGGTTATTGCTGCATGTGCGTCGTATTCTCAGCATCTCTCCATAGGGTATACTATGGATGAGATGCTGAGGATGATGACTGCCAGCATGCAGCAAACTATTGCCTGCCGTGGGTTTACGAAAAAGTTTTGTCTCCATCTTATGGTTTTTGATGTATATCTCCACGTCTAGGAAGCATACAGATTGGTCACTGATTGTAGCTGTAAAATGCAGGTTCAGGCTATTTTGATTTAGATTGTGTACAAAATCCTGCGCAGATTCTTTTGTGCCACGCCATATCACGAATAAGTCGTCGATATAGCGTAGCCAGACTTTTACCTGAGTGTCAACGATTGATTTAAATTCATTTTTCAAGATTACTTCCTCCCACCAGCCCATATGCAGGCAGGAGTAGCTAGGGGAAAAACAAGCTCCCATAGCTACTCCTCTGATCTGCTGTAGGATTTGGTTCTGGAACAAAAAGTAATTATTATTGAGACAATATGTGATCATGGAGATTAGCATTTTGTTGTGTTGGGAAAGGTGGAGAGGTCTGCTGTTCAGATAATATTGTGTTGCTTTGATGCCATCTTTGTGATGTATGCTGGTATATAGCGATGTAACATCTAAACACATTAACAAGCAGTTCTGTTCCCATTCTACCAATTCCAATTGTCTCAGAAAATCACCAGTATCTTGCACAAAAGACGGAAGATTCTTAACAAAATCTTGCAAAAAGAAATCAATATATTTGGTAGTGTTTTCTAAAAAACCACCTATCGCTGAAATTATTGGTCTACCTGGCGGGGTGGTAGCATTTTTGTGCAATTTAGGGATAAAATACATGGTTGGCATTACAGGGTGTACATTTTTTAGGAACTTATATTCATCCATATTAATCAAACCGGTGCTTCTCCAAGCACTCAATTTAGAGTAGTATTCAATCCATGAAGCACGTACTACTTGGACATTAGTTCTTTTATAACAATTTGTATCGCCCAATTGTAGAGTTGCTTCTTTAATATAGTCATCTCTAGGCCATATAACAATGTTGCCACCCTTGTCAGAGTTCCTGATTATAATTTGATCATTTTTCTGTAGTTTTTGCATGAGTCGGTTGTATGCCATTTGCTGGTAATTTTGTCGTTGTTTGCTTCTGCTGGTTTGTATTTTTAACCTTTTTATTTCAGTGGTGACTAGATCATTAAAAATATCCAATGAGTCTCTGAGAGTAATCGGTTGGAATGTAGATTTAGGCTTGAAATTGGTTTGGACAGTGCCATATGTTGTGAGGTTAGTAGTTGCATCACTACCTACTCCTTCATTGCCTTCATTTTCCAATTCCTGTAGGTTGCTTAGTAGATCTGCATCTGCAGCTGTTAGGTTGCTATTGGCATTTGTTGGAGTTGCATTGCTAGAGTTACAGTCTTTGGATTTGTTATATATATATATATATATATATATCTCGTAACACTTCCTAACTGCCAATTGTCGACAGACCCTGTAGGCACTGACCTCAGCCACACTCACAAAAAGGCTTGAATCAAAGTTCTTCGTGGAGCTTGCAGTAAAATTTATTGTGAAATACACCACAAAATTAACACAGGCATAATGCCTGCCATGACGCGTTTCACTCGTCAAAGCGAGCTTGATCACATGATGCGCCTCAATTTAGAAAACCACATATGATATATATATATATATAATATATATATATATATTTATTATGCATTAAGTTCAGTTAATGCGGCTGTACCAAAGTGTCAGAGATGCGATTCACAGTTAGCATTACTTTAACAGCCCACAGCGACTTCTTGAAAACAACATTGAAAACATTAGATTTCGGCATCTCAGTGATGTAAATTCAAAGTCATGGCTATTGGTTCAGGTGGTTATGCATTGAAAGTTGAAAGCATGTTCAAAACTATGCTGTTAACCAGAAAGGTGAAAAATCTGCTGCAATTCCAAAGTACTTCCTTACTGGTTCAAAGGCTTGAAGCCTTTTGATTCTAGGATTGCAGGCATGTGGCTCCGAAACTCTTGATGGCGAGTCTTGTCTTGTGGTGAGTGCGTTTGATTTCTTGGTCTACAGCTTGTCTAAATCTACTCCACCAAACCCCCGCCCCCCCCCCCTCCCACAACCCCCACCTCCCCTGAAACCCCCTTATGTCAGTCAGGTTTGCTTGCTGCGCTCGCTTGGCGCAGTGCACTCTGCCGCAACTTTTACGCCCACCACTTCCGAATGTCACCAGCTGCCACTGCAAGAGGGGCCCTGCCTTCTTGGGAGTGGGCTGAATAGTGCACTCTGGGACAGCTAGATGCCACACATTGCAAGAAGTCATCATAGGTCGGTGAGGGTCCCATTTGTCAATTTGGCTAGTAACCGCTCCATCCCTCAAAGGCACTTTCTGGGCATAATTATGGCACCTAGACCTCTGATCACATCTGGACTGCAGAGAGGACTTAAGGACTGCCCTGTTCCCTGGAACGGACGGGAGGCTGCACCTACCGCTGGATTGCATTTGCTGATCCTTGGGCTAGCAAAGAGAAGGCTATGCCTGTGGTGCCAGACTTATGGAAGTTGCGCCAGAGCCCCAAACAGAAAAGGTGAACTTCAATAGTCAGTTGGCTGGTTTCCTGTTGCAGCACCAGGGCCACAAAATCTGAAAAAGCCCATTCTGGCCAGTCAGTAGCCACAAACCGCTTCATCGCCTCTGACCACCAGAGTGCAGCCGGAACAGAGTCCCCAACGCTCAAAAGTTGTACCACAGTCTTCTGGACCTGGGAGAGTCTGAGTGCGGTTTGGTCACCCAAGACAGGCACTTGCCTACAGCAAAGGAAACTGCTGGTTTTGCTGTGACCGGAGACCAGTAGTACAATAGGAATTGTACTTTTACTGGACCAAAGAGGACTTCGACAGTGACCCCTGTGGCCAAAGATGCCCCGACTGGACTGTAGAATACTATATGCCCCCCGCCCCCCTCCCCCAATTGACCGCACAGCATCTTACAGCACCTCCAGCATTCTTTTTATCAGGACCACTCCATTGGAGTCTATGATGGATCGCCCATAGAGCCTGGAACTGTACTTCAGACTGCTATGGTGCCAAGGTAACTGTCGTACAATCCCTCATTGGGCCCCTTGACCTTCCCCTTGTCGGATTTGGTTACCTAAAGTGAGTCGGAGTAGCCAAACACAACGCCCAAGTTTTACAAAGATTCCAGCACCCCCAATAGATTTTGTTGTGGTGTTTAAAAATTCATAAAATTAAGATCTATTTTTATAAATTGGTGTCAGATTTTTCATGTTGCATGACAGTTTTGGTACTTTTAATTGTTTTACACGGGTTCCTTTAAGCCCGACAGCTCAACCCTGGGTAGCTGTGGCTTTGAGCAAGGTTTTAGCAAACTAACCCGACTAGACCCAAGTTGGTTTCGCCAGGGATTCCACAGAGAGGCTGAACAATCACACCTTAAAATACACATTCCCTCACACTATGTATGAGTAGCAAACCACCGCCCGCTTTTTTGTTTCTGCACCTGCTCTGACCCCAGCTTCTCACCACTGTTCAACTTGCTTCAATCCACTTTCTCCCAATTTACACTGCACCGATCCCCACTGACTGATAACATCCACCCAAACCAGGCTATTCTATGTAAATTCCAAAGAAATTCAGAGAATCTGCATCACACAAACTCTGCATATTCCTAAAGAGACCCAATAACTTTCAGACATAGTAACTTTAGGATGGATATGCAGGTCACCACACAGTCTTGAGAGCACGCCTTGTGTTCCGGACACACTGTTTATCTAGATCTTTACAATGGACTTTATTAAGAAGAGTCTCAAAATGGTGGGAGCACACAGCTCCAACTGAATAAACAAATGATACCCAACAAGCACTCTACATACTCCATTTTAAAAGAAAAAAAAGTGTACACTGATGGGCAAACGTGGAGAGCTGTTTAGTTGCATTCCTACCACCACAAACTGAAGCAGTCACCCTGCTGCCGACTAAGAAACCGGACTCTCAGAGCAGGATAGCAGTTATGTGCTGCAGGGAGCAAATTACGGCACTGGCTTGCGTCTGAGGAGAATGCATGGTGTGCTGATCCAGCCTTTGCCCTAAAAAAGCAAGATTGCAGGTGCTGACCATGGGAGCTCCGAATAAGAGTTGCAGGTGTGGAACCCAAACCGGAGAGGGCCATGGTGGGGGGCACCTCCATCCACCCATGTAGGGGCCTAACACCCTGCATCCCCAATCCTGGGTGACCGAATATAGGCCCCAATGGGAGCAGTGCTGTATGGCAAGCAACAAGCCACCTCTGAACCAGAACCCAGAAGACAAGGTTGCAGGAGCACTGACAGAAGGATGCGGGCATGGGGCTTGGACCCGAGGAGTGCAAGGTAGGGAGCATCTCTACTTTCATGCGTGCCCCGCCTCCCCATCCAGTGTGTAAACGTGTAGGCCTCAATGGAAGCAGCCCGCATTGACTTTAAGACACACTCAGGTGGACTGGTCAGCAGTCTCTCTCCCCCCCCCCCCCACCTAACAGGGTTGGGGCATTCAATAGAGCTAAATAATCCCTGCCAGCTATAGCGGTTCCAGGGTGTGGATGCGATAATCAGCCCGAACATCGTTTGAGTGGACATCAGAGACTATCGGGTGCTGCTGGAGCAGACCTGGTTGTGGAAGGACCCCAGCTCCTCAGACAAAAGTGGACAGATACACTATATCACAGTGGGAGACTCAATCATCCAGAGACTACTCCAAGCAGACCGCTAAATCATCCACAGAACCCATTCTTCAAGCAATCCAATCCTCTCATCCAGCCCTGGAGACAGATCGCAGAAATGGCAGTCGATTGAGCGCTCCTCCACCACAGCCTACGAAATATGGTGGACAGAATCACCAAAAAGCAGGACTGCGCATGCAAACTAGAAGATTGTCTGGAGTTCAAATCAATGGTCTTTCGGTTGTCAGCCTCAGCCAGCACCACAAAGCCCATGCAGAGAGAGGGGTTAGGAGATATAAGCAGTGCTTCATTGGCTTCTCAGAGGACAGGGAAGGAAATAATCCACAGGAGTTCACTGAGAATTAGATCAGGTCCACACCAATAAGTTCTGGGAATGCTTTATTATGAAAATAGGCCATAGAGCACTGATGCAAAGGCCCTCGCCAGAATGGGGAGGGCTTCCCCCAAAGGTCAGAGTTTGTGCCAGACTTAAGGGTGGATATGGGGGGGAACCCTAATATGAGAGATCAAGACCAGCCAAACAGTGACGTATCGACTTCTTCTGGGTACCTTCACGCCTTCACCCTCAGAGCAAAGACTTGTCAGCCCAGCAGCACAACTACCATTACCTTATTATTCTTAATAATGTTGTGATGGCAATGTCCTAGAGTTAGTTACTATTTTATAGGTGTTCCGAGGGCAACAGATGCTTCAGGGTTAGAAGTATGGTTTCAGGGAGGACGAGCTATGTGGAGGCTTAAACAAACAAGCCAACCAAAAAAGAAAAACTTGGTAATCACCTACAAACAGAACTGAAATCCTACTTCAAAGTCAATACACACTCAGTCACCCGGGGTGGTGTAGGTGACGAGCAAGGTGAAAGCCTTCCTGCTGGTGGCAGAAATAGAAACACACTGGGCTATTTCAGTTAGAAACAAAAGGTCCCAGAACTAGATCAAAGCGTTCCGTGTACCTAAAGAATCCATAAAGTGGGTGACAAAGCAGGCAAGCTCCTGTATTAGCTGCAACTAGGGACATCCTGCCTAGACCAATCCCACAGTTCAGACCCCCACAAAAGCAGGCTCACTGACGTCATTGGACTCTTACACAACCTTTACCAATTATTACACAACACAATATGCCAAGCAGGAGCACCCTAAGTGTTAACCTAAAACTCTGCCCATCGCAGAACTCGGACGACCCCATCGGTCTCGGACAGAGAAAAGCTGCAGAATCCCATTAACAAGGAGAAGATAATTGATGCACTTGGTGCCATGAATTCTAGCAAGATGCCCAGACTAGATAGCCTCCAGACAGAATACTATTCTAGATTTAAACCTATGCTTGCTCCCCATCTTAGCTCTGATCTGAAATGGCATAAATAGCATAGGGGATAAGGAGGTCCAATAATGGCATGTCACTGCAAGGGGAAGTGCCTTCCTGCTTATAATTTCCAGCACATCCTTTAACAATATGGTCTTTCATTTAACTAATAATGAACAGAAATATTGTCATAAGGCCTCCCATGAACTAGTCTCCGGGTTATTTAAACTGATTACCAGAAACTTGAGTTTGCTCCATGTGAGTCCTTGTAATTGGGTTTGATTTTTTTTGCCTTGAATTTTTCAACTGCTGTGTGGCTACTGTAACTGCTCATGCAGCTGAAAGGAAAAAAGGTTTCCATGGAGTCTAAGAACCCTGTGATGAAAAAAATCCAGGCCCGAAAAACATGATATATGCAAAAGTGCCAGAAAGCGCATCATTTAGAAAGGAGAGGTCCAGCAGCAAATAGGAGTTGCAGATTCCTCCAAACAAGAAATAAAACAAGATGCGTGGGGGAGCAACAGTGCAGAATGGAAACTATACTCCATGGGTGAACAAGCAAAAAAAGTAAGGCATTAAATAAGAAGCAGTTAAATCAGATTAAAAAAGAAAAGTAACCAATGGTAAGCATCATTGGACCCAAAACTCACTTTCAGTATTGGAATTGTACATAATAGGGAGGGCAACCGAAACTATGCTGTAGGGTTCACAAAACTGTGTGGAGAAAAAAAAAAGGCACATTATACAGCCGTGGCATCACACCACAATTGTGGAGGATCTGACAATTGTCTTTGGCAACAAATGGCTAGAAGCTGCCTGGTCTGTATGTAAGACCTATAAATAAAACTAACAGATGTGGTTGAGGAAGTAATAATTCGATAACTGGAGCTCTTCCTCCAAATCTATATTCCATAGTTCCCACTGGTCAAAGCAATGATCTTGCTGCACCATTTTCCAGCTTCACACTTAATATCTTCGGTAAACAGGCCTGGGCTTCTTGCTGTGGTGCAGGTTCATGGAATGGTTGTTCGATGAATCGGCCACCTGATCTTCACATACAACAGCAATAAGTTCGAAAAGGACTAATGGTAGAATTCAAAATATTGTTCACCTTGTTGACAAAATCTGTTAACTCAATGGTTAACTGATAACATTACAAGTCAGCAGCATTATCTAAGCAGGAGGCTCAACCTGAAGCCCAATCTTTCACCACTGCCTATTCAATCAGTGACAATTTTACTAATGTCCTTGTGGGAGGACTACATTTTAAACAAAGTTGATGTGGTTTGAAGATTATTTTTTTGTTGTTGCTACATTCGAAAGAAATAAAGAAATATAACTATGCTTACCTTTGCAAAAAGCAAATTAAGCTGTTTCCCTGAGCCATGATAACCGCCTTGGGAGAGGAAGAGTTTAACCTGCTCCTGGACCTGCTCTTCATCCAAGTGCCAGCAGTTTTCATCATCTATGCTAGCACCCGCTGTGGGATCAGGAGCACCTAGGGAAAATTAAAAACTCATGGTCAGTTTTTATTTTGTTGGGGATGGGAGTTGGAATTGCTGGGGAACAAGGACCTCACGATTCAAAAAAGCGGTACAATAGGTGCCACATGTCAATGCAATTTCAAGTAATCTAGATATTCAAGGTACGGCTGAAGATAAATGGGTTTCGCGATTGGACTGTTATTTTGTATTTACTCCAATTTTGTAAAGATAATTTTGCTATGTAAGGCTTAGGCTCGCATGCCCACAAAATTTTTATGAAACACCACTATACACATCAGTGACAGCGTGTAGGTAGAGAGAGAAAAAAAAAAACATCAGTGGTGGGCATTAGTATTTCGTGAAATGTACACAGCAACATTTCTAGTTCCTGTAATATACAAGTTGAATGTAAAATAAATTGCATGAGTCATGAGAAAAAAGGTTAAAAAAAATCCAAACAAACCTTCAAGGTTTTTATACCATTATGTATATGTAGCCTAATCCAGGAGCACATATGCAAAACAGCTAAATTCAGCTTCCTTTACCCATGTTCCTTTCTGCTGTGTTAGAATGGGCTTAACACCCAGCTACAGAAAGTTAAAATGGGATTCCCTCTGGTTTAGTGGTTGTGTACTTAATTGCAAAACCCTACCAGTGATTTCAAAAAAACCTTTTTGTACGAAGATTGAAATCTGAAGAGACACCTGAATTAAAACAGAAATCCAAAAAAGAAAATAAAACAGTAATTCAAGCAATTGCCATATCCCAAATATATTTTAAACAAATTAGAAACGGCGTCAGAAACGTTTATTAACCTGGTTAGATTACAAGGGTTAAAACAAAAAAAACTGCGCTCTTCCTTCGAACCGGTCTGTCTCTGCCTGATCTTCTGTGCCCGCTGTTGTAAGTGCCCTCTTTGCTACCCTGCCCAGTCCTTTGGTCTTTTGTGCCTGATCTCTTGTACTGGTTAGGTCTCGCCTGAGCCAGCGCATGCGCTGGTCTGGAGAGACATTTAGTGAGTGGGGCTTTAGAAATCCGACCACAAGCTTTTGCTTGTGGCCTAAAGCTTGCGGTTACGCGCACACCCGCCATCTGGCTTTACTATCTCTTCCTTAAAGCCAATCGCGATCACTTTCACTTTTGCCAATTTCATGCGCGGGCACCCTTAAAGCGGGATCGCGATCACTTTCACTTTTGTCTTCCAGGCAGTGCTGTCCGCTCATGGAAAATACCTCTCGACAGAAAACACGAGGAGTGAGGCAGCAACAAATCTCACAGAAACCGCTTCACTAATGCGCGCACGTCGAGTAGAAGTACCTCGGGTCTGTGGCGGCATAAATCAGCTTCACGAGAGCCTGTCGGCGGCCGTGCTGCAGCAGCAGCTATGGAGGGAAAATCCTTCAAATGGCGACGGAAGCGCAAATATCCCTCCGTAGCGTCTTCCCTCAGCGAAGCTCTCTCCTCTCCTCTTCCGGAACCAAATCTATCTCCGTGGGTCGCAACCAAGTGCAAAGAATACTCCTGCCGGGCCCTTGAGAACATTGACGGCACCATATAAGTAAAACCGTTTAAAACTCGTGTTAAAACACAGAAACACTCAGAACTTACTCGTTCTTGCTGATTTTATTTCTTTTCATGATGTTCGGCCGGGGTCGCAGTTTGTGACTTGCCGACAAAACGTGCTGCTCTTCCTACATATCTCTTGCCTACGAATCCTTGCATTCACCGAAGACACCTTTTCTACTGCGCTGTCTCATGCTGCTGAGCTCTCGCACGGTCTCTCCATTCACCCCTCCCCCCCCTCACTTCTCTTCCCACTTTCCTCTCGCTCCCGATGTCTCCCTCCTTGTCTCTGGCTCCTGCCATGTCTGCTTTTGACCATCTGTGTCTGTCCCAGAAGTATTTCCATTGAGTGTGGCCAAGAATTCCGATTCCTCCCAAGCACCCCCACCCTCTCCTCTCGCTCTCTGCACCGCTACCCCAGCTCTCTCTTTCATCCACTGTGCTCTATTCCTCACCAACTCTCTACCGCCCTCCGTTCCCACTCCTCACACATTCCTTCTTCCCTGCCCCATCCTTCTCGAACCATTCATCTCTCCCTGCCTCTCACGCACACTTCTCTCTAAACCCTCATTTGCCCTGTGTCTCACGCACATACACTGCTGCTGTATCACACTCTCCTGTCATGCATTATCCCCAGCCCTTTACAGCAATTCCCTCTATTTTTTGTATTCCCTTTTCCATTAGCGTCATATTTTCTTCCATCTCATTCCTCTCTTTCTTATTTTCAGAATATCTTCCACCTCTTCCCCCCCTCATATACCCATTTCCCATTTTAAGGTTCTCCAGCGCCGCGAGGTCATACGAATGGCAAGAGCACTATGCAAATATATGCCTGCAAGCATAGCTTCATCCACGTCTGTCGCCTGACTTTTTTTCCCCTTTCCACGCCTCTTTTCTTCCCTTCCTTTCTTTGTCTGTTCTTGGTTTCCCCTCCACGCTCGTTTCCCCTCCCTCTTGTCTTTTCTGCCCCTCTTCCCATTTCTTCTCTTTTCTGAGCGTCTGTGCCCGTCGCCTCTCTCCCACCCCAGACCACATTTCACAGGCCAGAGCGGAGCCTGCTTTCTATCCGTCTGTTTTCCCTACACTTTAAGACCTTTTTTCCTCGCTTTTCTCAGGATATGAGAAAATGTTTAGAAAATTCAGCCTGCTCGCCAGGAGCTGACTCATGTTTTTATTAAAGGCACCCTGTGTTAAATCTGACTCCACAAAATAACCCGGCCGCTTGCCCCTCCTGAAGTAGCAGCTGCTCTGAAGAGATTTCCAGTCGGTTTGGCTGGGTTCGTCTTTACCACTGAAGTGCTTCCTAAATTCTCGCTATGTGCAAATATGTTTTTTTTCTGTTTACACAGCAAAACCGCTGGTTGCAACTGGATTTGTGCAGCCACCCATTCCCAGGGTCCAGAGATGTCATTTGTGGTTTGACATCCGGGAGGAGGACGGGTTTATTGGTGCAAAGAAGGGTACTTGGACAAACTATGCCGAAAGAGTGGGGGCATGGGCAGTTTTTACCCCGCCCCATACAAAGTATGCCCTCTTCCCCCCCACCTCAGCAGTAACATGGACACTTGCGCGTAACTTTAAGGATATGGTCCCGTCTGCGCCTCTTTGCCGGGGGAATGGATTCTCTGTGGCATTTTGAAGAGCTAGAAAAGGATCTGCGTCGAGGCACAGACTAGCCTGCCCGAAAACAGTAAGCACTAGTGCGCTAACCGTGCTTTCTTGAGCTAGCGCCAAAATGTCCAATCTCTGTACCTTAAACCCAGGCCCTGAGCAGCAGGCGTGTTTACTAATACCTCATTCGTCTTTGAATGCCAGCCCAAAAAATTAAAGTCCCCCCCTGGAGTCCGATGGGATTCCTACTTGACTTTCTCTGTCCAGGCCCAAATGGAATATTTTACATTTGTGTTTTTAGGGACCTATAAAACGTAGAAGTGGCATCTTTTGAATGCATTCTTGTTATACCTTCCTGTTTTCCACCCCCATCTGCCCTCCTGTTATCCATCTCCACCCACCTTTGCGTTTCCCACCCGATTGCCAAAGCAAATAGTTCGCCCATAGGTGAGAGCGATTGGCTTTGCCAATGCTCGTTTGTAGTGGAAAGGCTTATTACAAATTGCACCAAAGCTCTACAAAGCTACTAGTTTGCCACACTGCAAACCATTGAGGGGTTTTGGCCAGATTCTAATTTGCACATTCAAGATAAGCTTCATAGTAGCCATGACCCAAATAAATTTGGGGTTTGCATCATTATAATGTTTGTCACTTCATAAGTTTTTTAATTAAAAAATAATTCTTTACTATCCAAAATTCTGTTGTTGTCGCCATAAGAAATATATCTTTTTTAAATGAAAGCCGTTGTTTTCACAAACAAAGCATTCTTTTTAAACATAAACCCATTATTTTTGAAGCATAATGGTCTAGATCACAGACACAACCCAACAAGCATTGGCATAGCCAATAGGTCTCGCCTTTGGGACCTTATAAGTGTTTAGCCATGCAACAGTTGATGTTGTTGCACCAAGGATATTGTGCTGCATAACTAAATACTTATAAGGTCCCAAAGATGAGACCTATTGGCTATGGCAATGCTTGTTTTTGCCTTTTGTACTCGGTTTTTCCTGTGCCCGTTTTGTCTTTTGTACTCGTTTTGCTTCTTTTATACACGTTTTGTCTCTGTGCCACTTTTGTCTGTTGTGCTTTGGTCTTTTGTACTAATTTTGACCGTTTTGCTTTGCCCAGTCTCTATTCCCGCAATTGTGCTCCCATCCTCCTGCCCCACTCCCACGCTCTTTCCACCTTCCTTGTCTGCACTCTCCTTACCCTGCTTCTCCCACGTGCATTCTCCTGCCCCTCACTAGCCCCGCACCCGCGTGCTCCTCCCCTCTTATGACCTACTTAAAGGTGGCCGCTCCATGACTGCGCAGTGGACACGCCAAAGGTAAGCCAGTCTGCACCCGTCCGCATCTGGACTGCACCATGGACCCTGGTCTGTCTGACTGTTACAGCTCCACCAACCTACTAGCACTCAACACTGAATGCCGCCCGCATGGTAGGGCCTCGTGTCCACAAATCACTTTTCCTGCAGCATTCCCCTCCCCTCCCCCCACCACCACCACCCAGCGCACACACTTCACCCCATATTGCCTGCATGCTTCTCAACACCAGATCCCTTCTACCCCTGCCATGGCCATAGCCACAGCCATACCCCCCTGGATTCGAGATCATTCACCGTGAAAGGCCCCACAAACTGGGAGGAGACCTTGCAATCATCCACAAGTGTACCATCACCTGCACCACCTCTTCGGATGAACCAACTGTGCTCATGGAATACCTGCACACCCACCTGCACATCAGCCACTCCACGACCATCACATGCACCCTCTCCTACCGACCGCCAGGACATCGCATCACCTTCAGCAACCTCCTCACAGACTTCATCACCCCTCCCTCACCATCAGATCCATCGACTTTCTCCTACTCTGTAACCTTAAATTCCATCTCTATGACCCCACAGACCGCAACGCCACCAACCTCCTAGAAAGCCTCAACATCAGCCTTCACGCAGCTTGTACATGGCCTGTATCATGCTGCCGGACACACGTCCAGCAACAAAATCCCCTTCAGCCACATTTCCCTGCTCACATGAACAGACCACACCATTGAACACTTCTACATCAGTGCACCCCACCCAAACAAAGCTAAACCGATCAAACTCAGCTGCAACAGCTACAAGATAACAGAAGTAGAGTTGACCCATGCCCTCAGATCCAACCCACACACCCACCCACCCACCCACCCACCCACCCACCAACCCACCAACCAACCAACCAACCAACCAACCAACCAAACCTCACAGGCAACCTACCCACCTTACTGCGCCAACAATCTGGCCACCATGAAAAAAAAAAAAGAAAACCAGAGACCAGAACGTGCGCTCAAGCTTGCTGGTACACCACGAACCCCAGAGGCTCCAAGTGCTATTGCAAGCAGATGGAAAGATGGAGGAACAACCGAGACAACTACAAATACGCTCTCAGAAGGCATCATGCACACAAAGAAGCCAGTAAACTGGCTCTCTTATTCAGACTCTAATTCTGCTCCAACACAGACAAAGAACTCTTCAACATCGCAGAATTCACCAACCCGAAAAGCACCACCAACACCATCACCCCCTTGCAGATGCTCTGAGATACCCTTTTCTTTCACATCAAAATTCTCAAGCTCTACTCCAACTATGCACCCTAAGCCCCCTCCGAGGACATCACGCACCCTCCCATCGCCACCAGAAGCACCTACATCCTAACAAACTGGAGGCACCTCACCAACAAAATCATACAGACCATCCACTCTGGGTCCCCCTCAGTTACCTGCCCACACCACATGTACAAGTTGGGAACCACCACCACCACCGGACCCACCACCACCACGGACAGTTGGAAACGCACCCAAGTCACCGTTGTGCTGAAGAAACCCTGAGCTAATCCCAAGGATCTCAGCAACTACAGCCCCACCTCGCTCCTACCCTTCCAAGCCAAAGTCCTGGAGAAAGATCACAAGCAGCTCTCTGCCCAGCATGAAGAGCACCACCTCCTGGACTCTACCCAATAAGGATTCCGCATGAACCACAGCCCAGAGACCTACCTCCTGGCAGCAACAGATTACATTTGCTCGGCCATGGACAGTGGAAAAACCGCTGCACTCATTCTCTCGGCAGCATTAGACAACAGTCTCCCACAGCACCCTCATCGCCAGACTTCAAGAATCAGGACTCCAAGGACTCGCCCTAGGTTGGATCTCCTTCCTCTTCAACAGGACACAATGGGTCAGACTCTCCACTTTCAGCTCCAACCCAAAGAAACTCATCTGCCCAGTCCCAGAGGTCTCCTCCCTCAGTCGGACCTTGTTCCACATTTCCACGGCATCCCTCCCCACATAAGAACCCACAACATCAACAGTCTCCTAGGCCGATGAAACTCAGACCATCCTCTCCCTTACCAACACTAGCAACACCACCAGGAACAATTTCACAGCCTGCATTTCCGACATAGCAAACTGGATGCAAGAGAATTGCCTCAACATTAACACTGATAAAACAGAGACCCTGTTCTTCAGAAATAAGAACTCTCCCCGATACTCCTCCTGGTGGCCACCAGACTTGGGCCCTACGCCCACACTCACAAACTGCTGCATCATCCTAGACAAGCTCTTGAACAAGTCAACGCCCACTCACATTCTGTTGCCACATCCTCAGAATGCTTTACAAAATCTTCAAGTGGCTCCCTACACACACTAGATGCACAGTCACCCAGGCATCCTCATCACTAGCAGACTCAACTACAGCAAGGCACTATACGTCAACCTCTCCAGCAAACTCAGACTCCAAACCATCCAGACCACCAGACTCATCCTAGACATCCCCAGTAGCGCACACATCACGCCTAACCTTGTGGAACTGCACTAGCTTCCCATTCAGAAGCAATGCAAATTCATGCTGCTCATCCATGCCTACAAAGCGATCCACAATGCAGGACCAGCCTACCTCAACAACGGACTCCAACTTTACCAACCCTCCAGACCTCTACACTATCTCCCTTGCACAAATCTCCCGCATCCACAGAAGCAAGACAGGAGGTCATGCTTTCTCCTTCATTGCAGCCAAAAGATGGAACAAACTCCCTCTACATATCAGGACCACCACTCCACAACTTCCGCAAGAAGCTGAAGACCTGGATGTTCAACTAGGAGCACATCCAGACCTACGCTCATGGTCCAACACTTGGATACCTACATGGGTTATAAGCTCGCTATCTACATAACATTTTTCACTTCCATTGCCTCCACAAAAGAACTACAGAATACTCGCATGTCGCTAGTGGTTTAAAAAAATATTTCACTACCAGACTCCACTGACGCTCAAAATGTCATTTCTCACAAAAACACTGACTTTGAGGATAATATGCCCTTTAAGATAAATTAAAGCTGTGGGGTACAGATACATGATCTAAATTTAGTGGAGTGTGTGCTGGACTTCCTATCCGGAGGGTCCCAGAACTGATCAGCGCAGTCTCAGTGTGAACATTTCCCACCAGCTCAGGCTTTAAAATCCAAGTTGGGCAATCCAGACAAAGAAAAAGGTCCTCTTACAATAGGACACCCGTTATACACACAAACCTATGTGAACAGGGAGAGAGTGTGTGGCACTTTCTACAAGCAGACTTGTTGCCTAGCCACTGCTTCCATGTTGCTGTAATGATGACCAACCTCATGTTGTGGTATGGTAGGATTTAGGGAAGTTGCTAGTGTAAGGTTTGGGGCACCTCCTAATGTCACACAGAGTATCCCAAGATACCTCTTGACAGCAAGTAGCCCCTATGTTGCTTGGTTAGGGATGTGTATTTTATCACCCACCCATGTGAAGATCTCAAAAGTCCATGTATCCCTCTCTCTAGCATCCCAGGACAGTGTTCTACCACAGGAAAGGAGGTCTCACCCTCAACCCATCACCCAACAAACTGTCTTGACATTAGGAACGATCTAGGATCCAGCAGATGCCATGGTAGGGACTGACAAGGTCTCCAGTGTCTCAAACTGTACAACTACGCAGGTTCTGCATGTTTGAGCAACTCATGCATGTTGGTGAATGAGATCAGAATCAATCCATGATGAAGAGGGAGAGGGAGAGGAAGCCAGTGAGGTGCTTGGTAGAATCACCCAAAACGCAGTAAATCAAGCTGGGGGGAGCTGCTCTCAAGCTCCTCCACTCTTTTCTTAACAGAGTCAACTGGCTAGCAGTGGAGGTTTCAAGACTGAAGCTTTCAGCCTTCCTTGCGGAGTCCCTCAGGACTCATCCTCTATTTAAGTTGCTCCTTTGGCTGAACTGGTGCGCTCCTTTGGATTCCAAGTACTGTCCTACGCGGAAGACACCCCAATCATGGTGCCCATTTCAAACGACCCGACTTCTGCAGTCTAGAAGTTCAATCACTGTATGTTTAGCATTGACAGGTGGATGAAAGACAACGCTGGTAAACTTAGTGCTGACAAGACAGAGGTCTTGGTCTTTGGTACTCAGGAGTCTGTTTGGTCTAGCATCTGGTGGCAGGAGGATTGTGAACTGCTTCACACCACAGTAAGATCTGCACAAAAATTGGGCATTTTGTTTGAGAATACTTTGATCTTTGAGTCTCAGGTCAGTCATACCACGAGTAGATGCTTCCTCATAAGGACTGAGAAGATTATTGCCCTCTTCGCCTCACAATTGGATTATTGCAACTCTGTACCTCAATAGCAATGTTTCCTGTGTTAACTGCAAGTTGTTCAGAGTGCAGATGCCTGACTTATCTTGAACATCCAGAGGCATCTTTCGGCAAGACAAGGGATTCAATCCCTTCACTGGCTTCCAGTTGAGAGAAAAAAAAAGCATGTTTCCTATCTGCATGTTTTTTTTGTTTTTTTTAGCTTGGCATCAGAAAGGCTCCAGGCAACTTGATTCCAGTTTTTAGTGGCATTCTTTGAGTAAGTTGCTTCGATCTTCCTCTGGCAAGCAGGTGTTAGTTCCACGATTACAATCACATAACATAACCCAGGAGTTCCACCACGCTGTCACTTGAAAAATATTGGGGGGAAAATGGACAGCACAGTTCAGAAGGTTCTTTATCTGATACCAGTATTATGGATTGGTCTCGAAGGATGTGGGGGGGTGGGTCGGTGGTTGTACTGGCACACTAGAAAGTCCTGTAGGACTGAGCGGGCAAAATGCCCCTCACGACCTGTCCAGACAGTAGTGCTTCATGAACATAGAGAACACAAACGTGGCCGCCTGGCAGATGTCTAGGACAGGTACTCTGGATGCCAATGCAGTAGTTGCAGCCTTGGCTCTGGTGGAGTGAACCCTCAAGCCTTCTGGAGGCTGCTTCTTTGCCAGTGTGTCACAGATTTTAATTTAGAGTACAATCCATTAAGGGATGGTCCTCTAATGCAAAGCCTTTGCCTTCCTAGCTGTGGTGAATCCCATGAAAAGCTGATCGTTCAGTCGGTATTTCTTGGCACAATCGAAATAAAAACTAAGGGCTCTCTTTGAATCCAAACAATGGTGCCTCTCTTCCTCTGGGTGGGGGGGGGTGGGAGGGTGGAGGGAGCAAAGAACGTCAGAAGGATGGTTGTCTGACCGATGTGCAATGGGGTCACCACTTTAGGCAGCAAAGAGGCATGCGTTTGGATAACCAGTTTGTTCTGTTAAAAAGTAGTTTATGGTGTCTGAACCAAGAGGGCCTGAAGCTTGAGCACCCTTGAGGCTGATGTAAAGGGCCACCTAAAATACAGTCTTAAGAGGAACAAAAACCTGAGAGAACAATTATGCATGGGTTCAAAAGGAGAACACATCAGATAACCCAAAATCAAATTAATGTTCCACTGGGGCATAATGAAGGGAGAAAGCAGAAACTTAAGTGAGCCACAACAGGTGATCTAAATGGGGAAGGCTGATCCGGCAACCACAACATTGTCAAAAAGGTGCACCAAGCTTAACAGCCATTTGATATGGGCCTTCCATAATTATGGCATTAGGATGTTTGAAGAGGTAAAACCGAATTAGGGAAAGCAAATAAAAACCTACCTTGCATGCAAGGAGGAAAAAAAAAAAGCATACCATGTTCAGGACCAAACAATTGGGGAGGAAAAGGTGAAGAGTAATTTATGGAAACAACCATTTGGTATGTAGTGCACTTAGACAATGACAGTTTTTCTGGCAATGTTCAAAATGCCCCACCTCTGAAAAACAGCACTTGAAGGGGTTTGCCTGTCCAACACCAAGAAGCTTAAGCACAGTGAAGCAGTTTATGTTGTGTGATGCAGAAGACCATATCGCCAGTAACAATAAATAAGCCAGCAAACATGTCCATTCTGAGCCAATAAGTAGTGGGGGAAAAATAATGCTGAGCAGAGGCGTAGGGTAGTAAACTCTCAGATGTGGTACAAATTCAAGCATCTGGCTGCCGTCTGAAAGGTGAAAGCCGAATCATAAAGGGCCATCAATCTAGAGGGGGCATTGCCAAGCAAGAGGGCGAGCGGTCATGCTAGAGAAAAGTGCCTCACCACCACAGCGAAATCCTGTTTAATCCAGGGTTCAACAGCTGCCAGGTGAACTGGACCACCATGCTAGAGATCGCTGAGGAGACGTGTGCGGGTGAGCCGTCTGAGGGGGTGGGGGGCTGTAAAAGGCAGCTAAGCAGAACCCGAGGACAGGTCTTGAGCCTGCCGCAACGGCAAGGATCGCGGCCCACACAAGCATTGGGCCTCCTGCAAGACAAGAAAAGAAAATAACTCAAAGAAAAGGTAATGCTTTCCCAAATAAGAACTGGAGGGGGGAGGAAACGGTAGAGGCCCACAGAATAATTATATGCCTGCGGCTGCTAGAACGCACCCACCCCCACGTCAACTGTCCCAGGACCAGTGTGCGTATTGTAAAGAAACAGGCCACTGGCGCGCAACTTGTCCGCTTTTGCAGCGAAATACTATAGGGAGAGGGCGAGGGGCGGCAAGAGGGAGAGGCCCTGCACCACCCTCCGGTGGACAGCGTCCCAACGTCTGATAATTCCAGACAGGCTGTTACACAAGATTTTACCATTGATCAGTTCCCCGACAGCGAGTATACATGAGATAGCCAGGTACAGGGGAAGGAACCAGTAGAACTTCCTGTCGATCAAACAGGTCCCTATGTCACAGCTAAGGTGGTTGGTACGCAGGGCAAGTTTTTGGTCGACACAGGGGCCTCTAGAAATGCCCTCTCAAAGCAACTGATTCCTAGGGCGCCCGTCTGGCTTATCGATCACATCCGTAGGATCGGACGGCACGCCCTCTACCAACCCCCTTTCTACTGAGGTGCCCCTGGACATACAAGGAAACACAGTAATGGCCTCTTTTCTGCTCTCCCCAAATTGCCCAGATAATTTGATGGGCATTGATCTCTTAAAACATTACAGAGCCACCATTCGCTGTTCTCCCCAAAATGTCAGAGTCATATTGTTTGACAATAATTGCCCCCTCGGTTATGAATCCCGTCTTTGTCTCACTGATTCCGAGCAGCAGGATTTGTCCCAATTACCCGACGCCCTGTGGGCTGTCACGGACACCGACGTGGGGGAGATTGTTATGGGCCCTGTCCAAATAACAGTAAAACAAAATTCACCTCTTCCCCGCCTGCCTCAGTATAAGATTTCTGCAGAAGGAGAAAAGGCCCTCACAACTATAGTGCAGGATATGATTACAGCTGGGGTAGTTGAGGAAGTCCAGTCCAACATCTGCAATAGTCCTATCCTTCCAGTTTTGAAACGTACGTCCACCTCTAAAAAAATATACCGTTTCGTCATTGACCTTTGCGCGATCAACAAAATAGTGGTCCCGCAATATCCCGTGGTCTCCGACATAACTATATTAACAATGATCCCCTCAACTGCTACCACCTTCACAGTCGGACCTCAAAAATGCCTTTTTCTCCATACCCATACATCCTGATTCACGCTACCTTTTTGGTTTTACCATAAGGAACAGATCCTACAGATTCTGCCATGCTCTTCAAGGGTACACCGAGAGTCCTAGCATCTATACCCAAGCCCTTAAACAACAGCTCGACCAGATACAGTTACCATCCGGCGCGGTCCTCATCCAGTATGTCGATGACATTCTTTTGGCTGCGGACACTCTGGCCCTGGCTCGCACTGCCTCTTACTACTTTACACTTTTTGGCATCACAGGGCCATAAGGTGTCCAAGAATAAGCTACAGTATTGTAGACAGCAGGTGACCTATCGCAGCCATCTGCTGTCTAAGGAGGGTCGTACCCTCACACCTGACCGCATCCAAACAATACTACGCCTTTCTTCTACTACCCAAAGCGTAGTTTGTGCACTAATTGGTCTCACTTCCTTTTGTCGTCAATGGATTCCACATTTTTCCCTCATAGTTAAGCCACTCCTTGCTTTACTTACAAAAGACACACCCACACCTCTCCCTTGCACACATGAACATGACCAAGCCTTTCAAGACTTACGCCACGCTCTTTGCTCTGCGCCAGTACTGGGCACGCCTGATTACTCCAAACCCTTCTGCCTCTACACCCATGAACGCTCAGGATGCGCGGTCTCGGTCTTGACCCAAATTCACGGCACCAAACAACGCCCGTGCGCCTACTTTTCGGCCACTCTAGACCCTGTGGCTCGAGGTCTGCCCTCTGGTCTTAGAGCGGTCGCGGCTGCGGCCGTCTCTATACGACAAAGTGAGGGAATTGTTTTGGGATCCAAACTGACGGTATTAGTTCCCCACACAGTCGACATATTACTGAATCAAAGACAACACCCCACTAGTGCACGACCGACAGGATACGAACTTACGTTGTTAGCACCCCACATCACGCTAAGCGATGTACGACCTTGAACCCCGCCACACTCCTGCCCACACCAGATTCAGACGCCACAGACATTCCACATGACTGCCTCTTTCAAACAGAAGAACAGACTAAGGGCGGGTGGATTTGAAAGAGATCCCTCTCACGGAACAGGATGGGCAATTGTGGGTGGACGGGTCTTGTATTAAACTATCAGATGGTACCACATCTGCTGCCTATGCTGTCACTACTAACAACATCATTGTTGAGACTGAAAGCATACATCAGAAATCGGCACAGGCCGCGGAGCTTATAGCTCTCACCCGCGCTTGTATCCTTAGCCAGGATCTCGCGGTCACCATCTATACCGACAGCCAGTACGCATTTGGAGTAGCCCCCAGTTTTGGTATCCTCTGGAAGGAGAGAGGGTTCCTAACGTCACATGGTACGCCCATCCAGCATGGTGACTTAGTAACTGCATTGCTCCAAGCCTTGACACTGCCCCGAACACTAGCTATTGTCAAATGCAACGCAAACAAGAAAGTCAGACGAAATAGGACTAGGAAATGCCTTTTCTGATGAGACAGCCCGGGCTACTGCACAAGAAAGAGCACATACCACTATGTACGTAGTCAAATCCCAAGCAGAGAAGTGGCATGACGTTAGACAACAGATCCGGGACATCCAGTCTACTGCCACTCTCGGAGAACTTCAACAATGGGAACACGCATTTGCAATGCAACAGGTCTCGCATTAGGTTGAGTTAGAGTTATTGGATTAGTATATTTGTGTTGTTTATTGGTGTTGTTTTGAGAAAGGAGAAAGTGCTGGGGCAGAGGGAACATAATACGGCAGTGGCAAGTTAAGAACATAAGGATAACTGTGAAGACAGAGTGCGGGACAAAGTAAAAGGCAGGGTGACAGAAGATGGCACTGTTGTGTGTTAAGGCAACAAAAGCAAACTAAATACCGCCTTGTATAGTTGCAGCGCGCAAGTAAACTAAAAGCTAAATCAAGCGCGCGAATCTACAGAAAAAAGATATTGATATGCTTGAGCTCTTAACTGCTTAGAACGTTCCGCGCCAGTGCGGAACGTTCTATTAAGAGGGCGGGGCCGCGTCGGCCAACGGACGTGCGCAGCACTACCGAGGTAGTGCTCGCGACGGCCGTTGGCCGACAGAAGCACTTAAGGGGTTAAATGTATGTGTCTGCCTTGTATAGTTGCAGCGCGCATTAATTAGCACGGAGTGCGGGGCAGATGAATGGCACGGCAAAAACATAAAATTAGGTGGAAGGACAGAGTGCGGAGCAGAGGGACTGGGCACTGCAAGAGAATAACATGAGGATAAAAGAAGGAGAGAGTGCAAGGCAGAGGGAACAGGCACGGCAAGTTAATAGCATGAGGATAAGTGGCAGGACAAAGTGCGGGCAGAGGGAACAGAATACGGCACTGTTGTGTGTTGAGCCAACAAAAGCGAAGAAAAGTAAAGTAAATACCATGTGGTACAAAATAAAACATGAGGGACTTAATAAAGACAAAAAGGGAGCGAGCAACGAGGTGGAAGCAAAGGTAGAGCGCGTGCATATGTTTAGGTGGCAAGATAGAGTGTGGGGCAGAGGGATCAGCAGGGCGAGTTTTAAACATGAGGATAAGTGTTAGGACAGAGTGCGGGGCAGAGGGACAGGCACGGGGAGGCAAAAATATGAGAATAACTGTCAGGACAGAGTACGGAACAAATAAAGGCACGGCGAGTGAAGAACATAAGGATAACTGTTAGGACTGAGTGCGGGACAGAGATAAGCACAGCGAGTTTTGAACATGAGGATAAGTGTTAGGACAGAGTGCGGGGCCGAGGGATAAGCACGGCGAGTTTTGAACATGAGGACAAGTGTTAGGACAGAGTGCGGGGCAAAGGGACAGGCACGAGTAGTCAAAAATATGAGAATAACTGTTAGCACAGAGTGCGGGGCAGATGAAAGGCACAGCGAGGCAAAAACATAAAATTAGGTGGCAGGACTCAGTGCGGGGCAGAGAGACAAGCACGGCGAGCGTGGGCAGAGGATACAGAACATGGCACTGTTGTGTGTTAAGACAACAAAAGCAAACTAAATACCGCCTTGTACAGTTGCAGCGCGCAAGTAAACTAAAAGCTAAATCAAGCGCGCGAATCTACAGAAAAAAAGATGTTGATATGCTTGAGCTCTTAAAGTATGTGTCTGCCTTGTATAGTTGCAGCGCGCATTAGCACAGAGTGCGGGGCAGATGAAAGGCACGGCGAGGCAAAAACATAAAATTAGGTGGCAGGACTCAGTGCGGGGCAGAGAGACAAGCACGGCGAGCGTGGGCAGAGGATACAGAACATGGCACTGTTGTGTGTTAAGACAACAAAAGCAAACTAAATACCGCCTTGTATAGTTGCAGCGCACAGTGAAACTGAAAGCTAAATCAAGCACGCGGTGGGAGCGTGTGAGGCAGAGAGGAGACGCCATGCGCGTGCACATCGCCTGTCCAGGCGCGCACATGTCCTGTCCCACTTTGCGCACCAAACCGACAACAATAGTCTCGCCATGGCGAGCAACGCATGCGCTGCGTCGCTAGGCGAGACCTAAAAAGAGGGCATGCTCGACGAAGAAAATTGTTGGCGGTCCAAGGACACAAAGCTATGGAAATTGCCAAATGCCCATCTCCTCCCATTGTTGAACATGACTCATTTACCGGCCCACACCAATGCTGCCACCATAACTAAAATGTTACAGGAAGTGTGGGATAACAACCAACTCCGGTCTACCGCCACAAGGCTGGTACAGCAATGTTTAGTAGGTCTCCGTTACAATGTAGGGAAAGGGACCCCAGGTACCACGAGCTGGCTTTGCCACCCCCACGTCACCTTTCGGGGTCTTGCAGATGGATTATATCCAAATGGAGCGGTGCAACAACCTTAAATATGTCCTAGTGGTTGTTTGTGCGTTCAGCAAATGGGTGGAAGCCTACCCGGTCAAAGACAACACTGCCCTGACCACCGCCAAGATATTGTTGAAAGAATTCTTCCCCCGCTATGGCCTTTGCCGGGTCCTCTGGAGTGACAGCGGGAGCCACTTCATTGGAGAGGTAGTTAAACACATTAACTGGACTAGGGGTCAAACAGATTCCACGCAGTCTTCCACCCCCAGTCAGCAGGCTTAGTGGAAAGATGCAATGCTACCATCAAATCGAAACTAGCCAAAATAGTGGAAACTACGGGGCTTAGATGGCCCGACGCATGACCACTAGCCCTCCTGTCAATAAGGTCTGTCCCACACTCCCGCAACTTGTTGACCCCATACGAGGTAATTTTTGGTCACCCAATGAACATCTGGGGTGCCCCCCCGGCTACCCCTGGTCTGATTCTCCTTGTGAATTGCCGAGTGACTATTTGTCTGTGCTTACACGAACTTGGTCTTCTATTCATCAGCAGGTTCAGGAGGCATTGCCCGACCGATCCACAGGGCTGGGACACACCATCCAGCCTGGGGATGTCATGATAAAGAACTTTGCTCGCAAGAAAACGTTGGAACCCCTGTGGAGAGGTCCTCTCCTAGTCCTCCTGACAACCCGAACAGCCGTACGAGTGGAAGGCAAGAAGTCCTGGATACACGCCGTAGACTGCAGGAAGGTTCCCAGCATCACTCAGACTGACCCCACCTTGTCCACCTACAAGGAAGTGCTGACGCACGACCACCCCGTGTACGGCCTCCAAGAACCAGAGCTTGAACTGTCTAGGACAACAGTACCAGCCAAAGAGATACAACCTCCGTCCTCGCACGACCTCTGGAGCTCCAGCGACTGGACAGGTGGGTTAAGCCAAAAGTCGCAGGGCGGTAGTACAGTCTGGAAGGGTGGATTGATACTCCTTATAGTGGGGTATGAAGCCTAGCCAATGAAGCAACCACCAGCTACCGGCGACGCGTAGGGCCCAGCCTTCCTCTCCGACAGCTGTAGAGCCCAAAAAGAAGATTGGCTATGCCTAATAACGCAGCCATACCACCTCTCGACGAGAAGAAAGCATTCTATGACAAACTGTATAATCGAAGGTCAATAGTGCGAACAGTATTTCTCTTCCTCACAATTATTTTCACCATCCTCTTCTGGATTATAGAGGAAGGGGCGCCGGCGAAAGGTACCATATTGCCGACTGATGCCACATCTCCTGAGCACTCGCATGTATCCTTGCCCCCCCTATCTCCAAAACAGAAGACAAGACTTTTGGAACAACACTTTTATTCAAATGTTGCATCAACATAATATGGTCTTGAACAAAACGAACTGTTGGGTCTGTGGTCTTCTGCCTCACTCTATGAAAAACACCATATCCTTTCTTCCTTACTCCTATTCTGTACATGCCTCTTGCATTGCCTGGATGATGCTCATCATGGATGCCCAGCAGACTAACATCGTCGATACCGTTCTCCAGCAATTCCGGGACGAATTCTGGCGAAACAAGACAGGCAACGCCGTCAACCCTTTGTCCAACTAACAGTTCCATGAAAATATCGGAAGATGAAAAAGAGGAAATGTTGATCTTCAACACCACTGACCGTCTTCGCTTTTCTAGCTTCAAAAAGAAGACCCCCGCCAAGCGAACATTGCCCCTATCCGTTGTTCGCATTCCTGGACTTGTATGTATCAGAGGCTTAGGTACCGAGTACGTTGGGGACAGCTCTTGTGCCAGAACAGCAACTCTGAACACGACATTTCCACCACCGCTTATTGCCTCCTCAAACACCTATTTCGTGTGTGGGACAAAGGCATACACCTGGCTTCACAAAAACTGGGGAGGCACATGTTATATAGCCTTCCTCCTTCCTATATTGCTCCTCATCATCATCATCGCGCCCGCCGCAACAACGATGTGGTCGGCCAAACAGACACTACCTCAACAATTCCTGGATGCCATGAAGGGCTGCCTTCCCTTCTGGGGACCGATGGCAAACAGCAAAGCCATTCGCCACCTCACCAGGGTCATGGAAGCCACCGTCATCACAGCTGGTATTTTGGCCAACACTGCAGAGCTCCAAGCGGTACGCCTCGTCATTCTACAAAACCGCATGGTCCTTGATGTCATCCTTGCTGACCGCAGAGGAGCGTGCCGCATCATCGCCACCAGCTGCTGCGTGTACATCCCGGATCATTCCTCATCTGTCTACGCGGCTATTTCCATGCTTCATCGAATCGCCTCTGATCTCCATCAAGATACCGGCTCATGGTCCCTTGGTTCCTGGATATGGCAACTTCTGCTGACATGGGGATGGAAGGTCCTAATGATCATCCTAATACCTCTTGTATTGATTTTCTTTTGCTGTCTTAGCCTTCAATATGGTCCCCCACTTTGCGGCCTCTGCGCAAACGCTATCAAGCCAGTCCCCATAAATACACATGTCGAGAACAATAAAATAATGACTGAACGGGAGACACAGCTATTAATGGACATTGTAATTGGCTAAAAATGGTTTCACTTATGGCAAAAAGGAGGGACTGTGGAAAAGTATGTCTGTTATCTTGCCATTCGCTCCGCCATTTTGCGCTTCACCCTCCATTTTGTCTCTCTACCGGTACCACGAACGCTCTGTGGCTTCACGTCTTGATTTGTCTCATCCCTGCACGGACGCCCACGCCCTGTTCGTGCCCCGGCCTGCCACAACCTGTCTGAACTCATGCTAAACCAGTCGAACAGGGAGTTTCCCCCCATGCTTATCGTCTTCACCCTGCACACTACGCCCTGCGGGGGCCTAACAGCTACCATCTGCTGATTTATCAGATTAATCACTTTTTGTGTAATTATGGTTTTCTTTGTTTCTCTTTACACACATAGGGAGGGGATGAAGGGTATATAAGATATGGAAACAAAGTACTCGGCAGATTGCCTCCTCAGACAGCTATGGGCGTCTGTTGCCGATTCTCCCTCTCTCTCTCTCATGAGACGGAAATAAATATCTTTTCTCTCCGTGCTCCAGTGTTGGTCTCAGTTTGTATTCCGGACCCGTGGACGAAGGGTGACCCTGCACCTTTGGGTGGTCTTCTGAGGAGACCCCCAAATCCACACATAATACAAACTGAGCACAAATTACTGGCCTGGAATAATAAAGGCATGGAACGGCAGCACAAAATACACATGTTCCTCAAGGGTAGAGTAGTACACTACTCTTTTGCAGAATATGCACCTTACCGCTGCGGAACTACAGTGCCTACGGAGGCGCTGGAGGTATCAAGTATATACTACGAGGTACTCCACGTACTCCCGGGATGCTTTGATCTGGGTCCGGGCAGGAGTCCTCTTTGAAGCAACACAGGTCCGGGTGAATTGCGTTGGTAGGTATGTTCTGGTAGACAGGAGGCTAGATGGAAGGCCCTTAAATCTTGGGTGTGTGTGTATACGCGCCTAACCCAGACCAGTTGGCATTCCTGACCTACTTATCGGCCCAACTGGGCTCCCTCTCAGGCCGGGACATGATCCTCGGAGGTGACTTTAATTGCATTGCTGATGCTGCTTTACACTGCTCTACCTCCTCCGCTCCCAGGGGCTCCAGCGCATAGGATAGCGAAGGGGCTTTGAGACTAAACAGCTGGGACCTGGAAAACATTTGTAGAGTGCAACATACTTGAGAAAGGGACTCCTTTTATTTAAGCCTATACGAGCTCCATGTCCACCAGGATAAGGTCCCTTGCTCCACTACTGTCAATTCAATTACCATATCTAGTAACTTGGCCGTACTATCCCGGACCACAACCTACTACTGGTAGGTATTCGAATGGGCACACCTAGGCAGACTGTGCCCCAATGGAGAACGATGCCTACCAGGAGGGTCTCCAGGGGGCCATCTCGGATTTCACACGCAATGCAAACAGCCTCAGATTGCCTTATCGAATGGGAGGCCTTCAAAGTGGTTATCCGTGGATATTGGATGGGAACATTGGTGGGAGTCAAGAGGCTATTGGCCTGCTTGATACACTCAAGTTAAGCAGGCTCTACATCACATCCATGACTAAACCTGATGGACGACAGGCCCACTCCCAGGTGGAGATCAAGGACACTTCCAGGGGTATTACAGGAAGTTATACGGGAGACACACTGATGGCGCAAGGGAAAGCGTAGATGCTTTCCTCGCTCCACTGGCACTGCGAAGCCTACCTCTCCCTGCCATGGGGTAACTGGGGGATCCCATTAAGTCTCATGAATTCATAGGTGCTATTTGGGAAATGGCACATGGAAAGACGCTGGCCTACTGGCGGAATTCTACTCTGCCTTTCATGGGTCATTAGCTCCATGCCTAGCCAATATGTATTGGGGCGGCGGAGTGAGCTAAAGAATGAGGATGGATTAAACCCAGATCAGTTGACTGGGGGTGAGTGCTTGCAATGTTCAACACTCCGTCCATCATCCCCTTTGATTTTGCTATGTTCGCCCTAAGTTGGCAGGGTATGCCCAGACGTGGGTCCCTTGCTCACTTTGCCACTGGATTCAAGATAGCCTGGCTGATGACGGCTGTAAGCCAGAAACCGGTCCCAGGATGCTTGTTTCCGGTCCAGGGAAGACATGGCTTGGCAGTTCGGGCTGGACTGTTCCCATGAGGCACAGGGTCAGACTGATTTGCATATGGCCATGTCTGAACTGGGGTGGCGGAGTGAGCTAAAGAATGATGGATTAAACCCAGATCAGTTGACTGGGGGTGAATGCTTGCAATGTTCAACACTCCGTCCATCATCCCCTTTGGTTTTGCTAGCCAATATGTATAACATAGCTCTGAGCAGGAAGGAACTGCCGGCTACTACAAGAGATCCGGTGGTGGTCCCCCTCTTCAAGACAACCATGAAGGGAGTGCCCCCCACAGCATACCGCCAGTTGTCCATGTTGAACAAGGAATTCAAGATCTTGAGCAAGATCTTAGCCATGTGCCCCACATGCAGGTGCAGATTAACCTAAACCAATAGGTGTTTATCCCCCCCCAATGGAACACCTCCCTTAACTTGCGCCGCTTGTACTTGGTGCTGTACACCCCCGGACAGGTGAAGAAACAGGAGCTGGCCTAATGGCAGTTGACCTGGAAAAGGGATTCAATAGTGTCAGCTGGGACTATCTAGACGCTTTTATGACCAGGATGCAGCTGGGGGCTCAGTGGGTGGAGTGGGTCTGTATATTATACACTAGCCAAACCGCCAGGTCCGAACTGGCCAAATCGTATCCCATTCCTACAACATCTGTAGGGAAACCAGGCAGGGATGCCCACTGTCCACACTTGTATGCCCTTGCTATTCAACCATTGGCAGAACTGTGCAGTATGAGGGGGCAAGTAGGGGCATCCGGGTGGGTGATACAGAGCACATATCGCTTTATGCGGACAATCTATTAGTATATATGTCCAATATGGCAGCCGATGTCCCGCTCAAGCTACAGCTCCTGCATGATCTTGGTGCGCTCGCTAGATTGAGGGTGAACCTGGCAAAGACCTATGCCTTCCCGATGGCGCCAGACTCTCGAAGTTCTTACCGCCAGAGATAAGTTGGCCCCCCTCAACAATATCTGGTAATCTAAATTTACTACAACATGGAGGGCAACATCGGGGTAGTGTTAAGATCTCTGAAGGGGTACGTGGCTTTCTGGCGCATCCTTTGACTCCCCATTATGGTGCATGTAGCCTTAGCCAAGATCATCCTCCAGTGGCTTGCTCTATTGCTGGTTGGCGCGAACCTGGCAGTAATGGGATACATGGAGACTACACCTGGCCGAGGTGCCCTTGTGGCCCGACTACTGTGAAGAACGCCTGGGAAGGATGACGTGCTTTTGAGCCAGCGCTCTGCTGTTTGAGGTGCTGTGCCTGGAAGATGCAAGAACATCCGTTGTTTGATCCTTCGCTATCATTAGGGACTTCCACACAGAGACCCCCCCCCCCACCCCACCCTCTTCCCTGTGAACCAGTTGGCACCATGGACTGAGGTAGGACTGGTGATGGTTGGCAACTGCAATGAGGCATCCACATTGATCACCATGGAGGTTCTTGAGACACATGGCCTGCCCCCTAGGCAGTTTCTCAATTATGAGGCATTGGTCCGGACATTTGAGGCTCTCTGGGGAGTTCGAGCAGACCAGCCCGGACACATGACGTCTTGCATTTGTTGCGGACATTGGGAAGGGAGAGACATTCAGTTAAATGATAAAATGGGGCTCTCAATGGGATGGTGCGGATAACTTTGGACGTCCTCAGGCAAACATGGAAGGCTGCACTGGGCAGAGCAATACTGGACCGGGACTGAGTAAGGATGCTGGCCTCCTCACAAAGTATCCTGGAATCACTGGTTTAAAGTGATTCAAATCAGCCATCTCCACCAGACCTACCTCACCCCGAAGAAATTAACTGCAATATACGGGGAGAACCTAAACGTTTCCCAAGCTGTGCACTGGAGGAGGCAGACTTCTGTCGCATGACGTAGTCATGCGCTAATATACAAGTGTTTGCAGCTGTAGTGGTGCAGAGGTTGGGCGAGAGACTGAACCGAGTGGTGCCTTGCATCATCGAGGTGTGCCTAGTAGGCTTGATCCTCCGCCCTATCTCCAAGAAAGTGGGAAACAGTTTCCTTGACCTGGCCTTCGTTGTGGCCAAAGGTAAATAGTCATGACCTGGAATTTGACAGTTGGGCTAGTGGTAGCAAGGTGGGAGGCAACTGTCAGACTGGGCTCTAGTGGAGGACCAGGCACCTCGCAGGGAGGAAGTCCAGGGCATACGGAGACGTCCAATAGCCCCGCTGTGGGTAGAGGTACTTGATGCATTTGACAACCCTGGGGTCCTTGCTGACTCCTCAGAGGATTCAGTCTAGGAATGAGAGAGGAGTGACTGACCTGGAATGCACACAAGGACTGGAAGAGGCATGCAAGAAAGAGGACACCTGACTGGTGGGTGCCTACAGTACAGAGTGCATGCACCGAAAGAGACCTTATATTTGATGAGCAATGTATGTCTTTTATTCGGGCCGTGGGCAGGAGGAGAAACACCCCCCCCTCCCCCCACCTCTACGGCACCCCTCCCTGATGCATTCTCCTGTTTTGAATACTGGAAGATGCCGCACCCAGAGCCCACTGTTTGATTGCGTTTTTAGTTTTGTTAGCAATATTGTTGTTTACACGTCCACTCATACTGCACGCTTGCGTGCGCCCCCCCCCCCTCCAACCATTATAGACACCATGGCTGTGAGTTGTCAGGTTGAGGGAGGTGAGCAAGGAGATCACAGCGGTTGATGGCAAGAATGCGCACCAGGAAGCTTTAGACTGGACGCTTAATAACCACAAGGGTATATGACGAAAGTTACAGCATTATGGTGTCCTGATTTATATCTGTGTAGTGTAATGAAAATGCAAATAAAAATATTTGCAAAAAGACAAAAACTGACCATAGAACTAGTGTCCAGCGGCATCTTACAATCAGCAGACTAACCTTACAGAACACAAGTTGAATAATAAAAGAATTGTATGTATTGGTAGTGAAAGATGTCTGCCTCCACTATATAGCCTACGAATTTGCCCAGTTTAACTGTTGGTGAAAAAAAGGGACTGTTGGCGAATTAAAGTTAAGGAGTTCAACCAATTACAGAAAAATACTTTCAGTACATCACTATCCAAGGGATATCAGTTTCACAAATCAATCATATGCATCAAAAACTACATGTCAGAGTGTCATTCAGCGAAAGCCACTTGTATGGAAATAAGCACTCTAATAGTTGGAGTTAAAAAATGCTTATTAAATAGCATGCAGAACTTACATGGTACTACTACTGAATTCTCAAATCAACCTTATTCACCAACAAGTTCGAGTTTGCAGCTGAATTGACAGCCTACTGGCTAGCCTGCGAGAAAAATACAAAGCATGGAAAGTTTTTGGGGTTTTCTGCTTTATCACCCACTGGCAATGCCTATGAATGAAAGTGTTGTGTCATTGAGGAGTTTAGGCACTCAATAACTTAAGATGCATGCCTTCTGTTCCTCATCCTTGCACTTGTGCATCCATCCGACTCATTCTTGGATTTACCGTCTGACAACCACAATAAAACAAACACAAATATGCAAGATAAATTTTAAAAAACGCAAGCAGAAGAAAACATACTGCTACATAAACACCAGGCATATGCTATCAAGAACAAAAGTAAACATAGCAGGTGTCTTCAAGAGGTATTGCAGATACCCAGTTTTAAAGTTCATGCATAGTTTACAACCAATGTGTTGGCCATCTTTGAATGGTAAAGCAAAGGACATCATTCCAGAATGGTCGCCTGGTTTAGAGAAAGCCGCCAAGTGGGATCTGAAGCACTGCTGATAAAATAAGCAGCAAGCAAGTGGCCTGTCAGCACTGCTTGTAGAGCTATAGTAACATCAAGCAAAAAACAAGATAAGCAAAGAAATAAAAGGGTAGGTATAGGCGCAAGAAGGATTAGTTACTTACCTGTAATCCTAGTTCTCTTCCAGGGGTATACTCATCAAAGTCATAAGCACTGAATTATCCCCGCCCACCTACGGGATCCCGGAGCGCATATATATATATATATATATATATATATATATATATATATATGTATGTTGGGGGATTACAAGTGCATAGCACTTCCGCGACATACATATATACATGTATATAAATACATAAATCTGCAGCCTAACAAATTCCAATAAGGTAAAATGCCAAAATTACAAAGGTTTTCCCTGTGCAGACAATCTCCTATATACACTCTGTAATAGAGAACATACACTGTAATAGTGTTATGCAAGAAAAACCTTTATTTTCAGAGAAGAAAACATGTAATAGCAGGCAGTTAGCCCATAGGCTGCATAGCTGAATAAATATCACTGTACAGTAAAACACTGGCACCTTGCCTTTAAGGCTTCCAAGAACTTGGACACTTTGCCTTTAAGGCCTCCAGGAGACCCTCTGCTCCCATCATGCACCACAGGTGACAGTTAGGTCAGTTCTTTTTGCACGGTGTACTAACTTGTAACAATTACTAAAAAATGCTCGTCCGGGGAGGCGGGAGGGTTGCTTATGACTTTGATGAGTATACCCCTGGAAGAGAACTAGGATTACAGGTAAGTAACTAATCCTTCTCTTCCAGCGGATACTCATCAATAGTCATAAGCACTGAATAGAGTAGCAAGCCCATACCCACTACCTCGCGGACGAGCAAATAGTATTAAAAAACAGATCATCTTAACAGGACATTAAGCAAATAAATTCCTTAGTGAGGCTTGTCCCACTTGGGCATCCTCCTGAGCATCTGAATCTAAACAGTAATGGCGAGAGAAAGTATGAACAGACCGCCATGTAGCTGCTTTGCAGATTTCTGCTATAGGGACGTTCCTGAGGAGGGCCGTAGTAGAGGCCTTTCCTCTGGTTGAATGCGCTTTAGGCTTTCCCTGAAGAGACTTATTAGCTAATTGATAGGCTAGACATATGCAGGAGACTATCCATCTTGAAATAGACCTTTTAGAGGATGCCAATCCTGTATTAATGGGGCCGTAGTTGACAAACAAGCGGTCCGTCTTTCTTATTACCTTGGTCTTATCCAGATAAAACTTCAACACCCTCTTAAGGTCTAACGAGTGTAAGGCCCTTTCAGGAGGTGTAGAAGGATTAGAGAAGGTAGGCAAAGTGATAACCTGATTAATGTGGAAATCTGAAACCACTTTTGGCAGAAAACTTGGATGAGTTCTGAGAACTACCCTATTTGAGTGAAAAACAGTGTAGGGTTCCTTACAACATAATGCTTATATCTCGCTGACTCTACGAGCCGACGTGATAGCAACCAAAAAAGCCACTTTCCAGGACAAGTGCTGCAAGGAGGACTTGTGTATTGGTTCAAAAGGTGCGCCCATCAGTTTGGTAAGGACCACATTGAGCTCCCAAGGAGGAGAAGGGGCTCGTACTGGTGGGTATACCTTTTTTAACCCTTCAAGAAAATCTTTCACCACTGGCATTTTGAAAAAAGAACCCTGTGAAGGTGATTTTCTATATGCCGTTATTGCTGCTAAGTGTACCTTGATAGATGTAAACTGCAGGCCCGACTTAGCCAGGTGTAAGAGATACGGCAAAATGACCTGTTCCTGCCCTCTAACTGGGTCATGACCATTATTCAAACACCATAGGTAAAAACGTTTCCACTTGAAAGCGTAGGAAACCCTGGTAGAAGGTCTTTTCGCTTCCTTAAGTATGTTCATACAGTCCGCTAGCAAGTCTAAGTGACCATACTGCAAGACTTCAGGAGCCATGCTGTCAGCCTGAGGGAAGGAAGGTTGGGGTGAAACTCTCCCCTGGCTCTTGGATAGTAGGTCCGGACGACAAGGCAATCTCTGTTGCGGAACTTCGGAAAGTTGTAGAAGATCCGGATACCACCACTGGCATGGCCACTCCGGAGCGATCAGAATCATCCTGGAGTTGGTCTTGTAGAACTTCGTGATCACTGCTGGAATGAGAGGCAGTGGAGGAAAAGCGTAGAGTAAGCTCTGAGACCATCTTATCAACAGAGCATTCCCGCTAGAACCTGGTTGGTGATACCTGGACGTGTAGACGGGGCATTTGGCGTTTGTTGCATCTGCGAACAAGTCTATGTCCGGCACACCCCATCTTTGAAAGATATCCTGAGCCACTTCGGTGTTTAGCACCCAGTCGTGCGCTTCTACGAACTCTCTGCTTAGGAAGTCCGCCTGTACATTTAGGACGCCCGGCACATGGACAGCCGTGATGGTGAGATGCCGTGCCAGAAGCCACTTCCAAATGGCTTGTGCCTCCTGAGACAGAATTCTGGACCTGGTGCCTCCCTGCTTGTTCAGATAAAACATCGTCGTGGTGTTGTCTGTCTGAATCAAGAGGGAGTTGGACTGAAGAGACGGAAAGAAGGATTTTAGGGCTAGTTGGACAGCCCTCAACTCCAGAAAATTGATATGGTATCCCCTTTCTGTGTCAGACCATAGCCCTTGCACTTGAAGGTGATTCATATGAGAGCCCCAACCTTGCAGGGAGGCGTCTGTCACTATAGTTTGAGTCGGAGTCTCTTGATGGAAGGGAACACCTTTCATTAGATGTGATCGCATTGTCCACCACACGATGGAGTCCCTGGCCGACTGGGACAGAGTGATCCGATCCTCCCAGCTGCCCGATGCTTGCACCCACTGGTCCTCCAGAGCTTGCTGCAGGGGACGCATGTGCAATCTGGCATTGGGAACTATGAAGATGCAGGAAGCCATGGAACCCAGGAGAGAGGACACTTGTCGGACTGTTGGGTGGTGAGTCCGCAGGAGTTCTCGGCATTTGATCCTGATTGATGAAAACCTCTCCGCCCGAAGGACACACGCTTGCTTCCGCGGTGTCCAGCGACGACCCTAGGTAGTGAATGTTCTGGGTCGGATTGAGAATCGATTTTTTGAAATTGACTCGTAGACCCAACTTGTTCATTAACTGGAGACTGTAGGAAAGATGAGACTGGACGACTGGCTTCTGAAGAGTTCAACTCCTTCCCTGCTTCAGATACGGGTAAACGAATATTTTGCGTTTGCGGAGAAAAGCTGCCACCACTGCCATGCACTTTGAAAAAGTCCGTGGGGCTGACTTCAGTCCGAAAGGTAGGACTCGGAACTGAAAGTGACGTAGAGCAACCTGAAAACGGAGAAATGTTCGATGTTTTCTGGACACTGGAATGTGGAAATAAGCGTCCTGCAGATCTATGGAGCATATCCAGTCTCCTTGATGTATATGGGGAAAGATCTGGTGCAGGGCAAGCATTCGAAATTTCTCTTTGCGGATGTATTTGTTCAAGATGCGCAAGTCCAGAATTGGTCTGAATTCTACTGTCTGACCTTTTTTTCTGACCAGGAAATATCGAGAGTATATCCCCTGGCGCCTCTGATGAACAGGGACGTATTCTATGGCTTTTTTCTGTAGAAGACCGTTTACCTCCTCGTGTAAAATGTGATGACACAAGCGGACTCGTCCGTCTGGAGGAACCGAAGGAGGTGGGATCTTGAACCGTAGCAAGTATCCATCTTGAACAATATTCAACACCCATTTGTCGATGGTTATGTTTCTCCACTCCTCCAGATGTAATGCGTTACTTCCTCCTACCGGAGTGGCACACGTGTTTAGAGGAAGCACTCCCTCATTGCTTTGATGGTTGCTTTGAGGTAGAGGCCTGCTGTCTATTGGTCCCTCTTCCTCTTCCTGGTCTCCGTTGGTGGAAGTGAGACCTCTGCTGCTGCTGACCCTGAGCCGACCATTGAGGGGTTTGAACCCTCTGTTGGAACGGGCGTTTATCGTAGGGGCGGGAGCGCCTACGAAATTCCTTCCGTTTTTCGAGACCCACAGCTTTCACCGTGTCCAGCTCTGCTTTCATCTTCGCCATTTCTTCGTCCACATGCGGCCCGAAGAGAGAAGAACCGTTGAAAGGCAGGTTGGTTATCTTCCGCTGGACGTCGGGTTTGAGGCCAGTCAAGCGTAACCAAGCAGACCGCCTCGAACAGATACCATGGGAGTATCCGTGGGCAGCCAGATCAGATGAGTCAGCGGAAGCACTAATCACCTGATTAGCCACTAGTCCTCCCTCTTGTAGAATTTCTCGAAAGTCTTGCTGGTCCTCTTTTGGGAGTTTGTCTGCAAAACGTCCCAGTGAATCCCACAAGGATCTATCATACCTCCCCAGCAGAGCGGAGGAACTGGAGACCTTCATGATAGAAGCTGAAGTGTTGCACATCCTTCTACCTAAAGAGTCCATCAGTTTACTATCCTTATCCGGAGGCGCTGAGGAGGAAGACATAGATGAGTGCGTCTTTCTAGCCGCCGCCACAATGATGGAATCCGGAGGAGGATCCGATCGAAGGAACAAAGGATCTTGGTCCGGAGCCTTGTACTCTTGGCTCTTCGGGAAGGAACAGCTCCCACCGTTGCCGGTGTCAAAAAGGTCTGCATAGCAGGTTCGAGAAGGCCTGGGACAAGAGGAAGCAAAGGCCGAGCCGAGGAGCGATGATGAAGAGTCTCGAAAATCACTGAGGATGTAACAGCCGGGACATACATAGAGATGTTCAGCTTATTCGCTCCTCTACAGAGAACTTCACTAAAGGTGCTGAGGTCATCGATTGGAGAAACTCTTGACGGACGTGTAGCTGTCAAAGTTGGAGAATAGTCTCTGATAGAGGACCTGGTGGAAGAAGACCGGGTGGGAGACCTATGCCGCCTTCTCTTCGGAGAAGAATGATAAGAGCGAGATCTGTCCCTTGATCTAGCATGGCGGGCATGTGAAGATCGTGATCTGCTTGGACTCCTCCTTCTGGAAGAAACCACAGTCGGTGATCTTTATCTTCGAGGCGTTTTAGGGGATGGAGAATCCCTGGACAAGCGTGAAGGAGAATAGGTACGGGAAAAGTCAGACCTCGGGCTACTGAGGGCCCTAGGCTTCCTGCGCCGTGCATCTTCACCAACCACCGGAGAGCCTTCCGGGGAGATCTGGACAATATGCAGTCCTGGAGAAGATCCAGATTTTGACGACGATAGAGATGTAGCTCTAACCTCATCCGAGGCAACAGCAGGCTCTTTAGCTCTCGTCGAGCGCCTAGACATCGACCTGTGTTTTTCCCTCGACGTCGACTTCTCCCTTGACGTGGGATGATGGCTAAGAGGAGTTAAGGACTTCGCTGCCCTCGACGGCGACCTCACCTCCCTCAAAGAGGTCCTCGACGTCAACCGTCTACTCAGGGACTTCGACATCGAACGCTCTCGCCTCCTCGACGTCAATAGCCTCGAAGTCTTCGACGCCGACTGGACTCGCGGCACCCTTGCCATCGGCAAACTTCGACGTCGACCTACGGGGAGGTGACGGAGAGTGCCTTGACGTCGACGGATGTTTTGACGTCGATCGGTCTTTGCCATGACCATACCTCGAGCCCGAGGCAGTATGCTTCGACGTCAATGCCTTTCTCGACGACGGAGACTCACGCCGTCTCGACGTCGGAGATTGTGTCGGTCGCTTCTTCGACGGCGGCAACGACGTCGAACAGTCCGGAATCTGCCGTTTCCTCGATGTTGAAGAGGCAGAATGATGCTGGCGTCGATGTTCTTGAAGAGAGGAGGGCTCTTGACAAGCAAGGCCACTTTCCAGCCGGGCTTTTCCTCTCGATCACAGCCTGAAGGCGAATCCTCTCCCTGTCGCGAAGAGTCCTCGTAGAAAACTTACTACAATGGTAACAAGTGTCAGGCTTGTGACTGGAAGGAAGACAGGCGATACACACGGAGTGTGGATCAGAGATGGCCATCTTCTTTCCACAGGATGGACATTTGCGAAAAAGAGCTGGCATTCTGACAGAAAAAGAGTGAAATTTTGTCAGAAAATGGTAATAAACCACTGCCAGCACAGGAAAATCGCAAAAAACCAAAGAAGAAAACAATTCCTGACAGAAAAGTCAGAAAAACTGTCGAGCTCAAGCTCCAGGATCCTCATAGAAGGAGCCGGAAAAAAGAACTGACCTAACTGTCACCTGTGGTGCATGATGGCTCCGGAGCAGAGGGTCTCCTGGAGGCCTTAAAGGCAAAGTGTCCAAGTTCTTGGAAGCCTTAAAGGCAAGGTGCCAGTGTTTTACTGTACGGTGATATTTATTCAGCTATGCAGCCTATGGGCTAACTGCCTGCTATTACATGTTTTCTTCTCTGAAAATAAAGGTTTTTCTTGCATAACACTATTACAGTGTATGTTCTCTATTACAGAGTGTATATAGGAGATTGTCTGTACAGGGAAAACCTTTGTAATTTTGGCATTTTGCCTTATTGGAATTTGTTAGGCTGCAGATTTATGTATTTATATACATGTATATATGTATGTCGCGGAAGTGCTATGCACTTGTAATCCCCCAACATACACATATATATATGTATATTTCTATACGCTCCGGGATCCCGCAGGTGGGCGGGGATAATTCAGTGCTTATGACTATTGATGAGTATCCCCTGGAAGAGAAACTGGCCATGCAGTCCCGACTCTTAAGTGCACTCCGGCGAATATGCGTGTGACTATAAAATGCATTCACAGGGCAAAAGACCAGATGACTGATGTGGACTGAACCACCACCCCATGCAGCACTCCGTCATGGACAGAATCAGAGCATAAATGACACTTACAAAGACCAGTGGGTGACATTGGCTTACCCAAAGGTCCTCTATGTATCTATATACAAGATCCTGAAGACAGCGAAGCCTCCCACACCATCCAAAGAGATTCTAACAAAATTTACTACAACGGAAATAGTTTACCCCTGGGGTTTATCAGAGGGAGTAATCTGCACCAAAACCCTTGCAAAGTCTGCAGTCAGGTTCATGTAACAATACCGGACTGCAGGCTTTAACAAGGTACAAAAACAACCAGGCCTATTGGTTTTAACAGGTGTTGCGTAGTAAATAACACAAGTCCACTGCCTTTGTAGTGCCTTTTCAGACCAGACCTACAGCATCTAAAATACCTCTCCCTAGTGAACTGATCAGACCGAAAGCGGTTATCAGTGGCCTGTCTTCCTAACCTACTCAGGCCTAATGTATTATCCTTAGGTTTTCCAGCAATGCAACCATTAAGCATAAAGACCAATTACAAATTAAAAAAATATGTATTTTTTATTAATACCGATTTTGAAAACACGGCGAGATGCATTTTGCACAAAAGATGAAAAGCATTGTGAAACCAAAGTGCAGCGAATCAAGACAGCAGTGGTACAAATACAAATCATTACCTGCATACCAATCACTAAACAGTATTTCATGTTAAATACACACATCCAGTTCAGGATGGGAGGGGAGGAACCCTCAATACTGTGCGACATGTATTCCATAGTCTGTGGTTGGGGCTCATCTGTTCCTCCATTTCCAACCCGTAATACCTCAACCAAATCTTGGTGAATTTCTTCGGGCACCCCCTTGCCTTGTACGTCACCTTTTCAGCAATCATATCTGGCTATATCCTTTTGGCGACCACCAGCCCTAGGTTACATAGCAGAAGTTTGTAGCGGGGGGAGGTCAACCTCAGAGGGAATGCCTAACAATACATGCTTGGCGTCCATGGACAGCTGCGTCTCCAGTACTTTATTTAATTCCTCTATTATCCGAGACCAGTATCTTTATGTAGTGGCATTTCCAGAGTGTGTGTGAATATATGTTCCGCTCTCCGTCTTGCAGCAGAGGCAGTTAGGGGTCTCAGCCTTCCACAAATTAGAAATGAATACAAAATTACAATTGGCAAAGGAAATACTCTCTCGGTCTAATAAGATTTCAAAGTGCACATCCTCTATTCCAGCGGTTCTTAACCTGTGGTCTGGGTACCCAGAGGGCCCGCAAAGCCTACCCCAGGGATTTCGCAACTACTTCAAAAGTAAAATAATTGCAGAATAATAAAGTGTATATAAATCAAGAAGCAAAATATAAAGCTGATACTATCACAAAGCTCTGTAAATGTGAGGGAACTTGAAATTAAAGGCTAAAACTTAAGTTAGTATCCTCAGATTGATTTGTGGGAGTAGTGTATCTGCACCACACATAATTTAGTATGGATGATGATGCCTCAATTGAAGTTAGAAAAGAGTCAATCTTCCCATTAAAATTAACATTGTTTGAATTAAATATTTCATCATTTGTGTATTTGTTTGATGAACGCTCGTTTCAGTATGGTGTGTGCATTGTTTTGCGATTCAATCATCAGAAATGCTTACATCTGGGTGCCATGCTTCCAGTAAGACTCAGTGGGGGTCCCAGGATTCCAATAATGATTCAGTGGGCATCTCCGGGATCCAGTATTAACGGGGGGGGGTTCTCAGAATTCAAAAGGTCAAGAACCACTGCTCTATGCCCACGGTTTGTCAGAGAGAGTACCCAAACACCAAAACCCTTTCCTAGTATGGTAATCTGCAAGAATATTCCTACAGGCTTCAGCACAGTGTGTGATGAGCTATACCATAATAGCAAAACTTTAAACAGGATAATATGCACTTAACTTTTCCACCTAAGAGTGGGATGACTTTAGGTTAAACCAGCTTCTCCCTTGGGCATGTTCTAAAAGAGCAAAAGCAGGGGGGTGGGGGGTAGTTTAAGGAGGATTTCTATGAAGCAGATGGGCCTTGACAGGGTATTATATATACACAAACATATACACCCACAGACACACAAACACATTCTCAACCACCATCTCCACTACCTACACACGCAGACCCATCAAAATGCCTTCTTAGCCTGCTGGACAAGGAACACGATATAGAGCAGCTACACAATTGCTATCCTCATACAGCTAATACCAACACTAAGGACACACCTGCTGCAAGCCCACAAAATACTGCTCATTCTTCTACAAAACAAAATCACACTACCACCAAAGTAGTTTCTCTAAACGGTCTACTAATAAATGCTTGATCGCTCTCTAAAAACAAACATCACATCTACGACCACCTCACTGACGCAAAACCTGATATACTATTCATTACTGAAACATGGTTGGGAGATATGGCTCCAGTCCTGCATGAAGCCATTCTTTAGGCTATCAAACAATCACCCAAAATCGTATAGGCAAAAAAGGAGGTGGCCTAGCTGTTGTGTTCAGACAAACATTACAGATCACTAAAGCTGATGACATCAATAAAAGATTGAGAGGCCCTATTCACCAGATGCAATCCTACACAGTCTTCCTCCTGTAACTTCCTGCTCCTTTATTAACCTTCACCTAGCAATGCAACATTCCCAGACACTTCTAGACACTGTTTCAAACCTGATAACACTACACTCCAATCTATGCATTCTGGGTGACTCCAACATTTGGTTTGACGAACCCAATATGCCCCATCCGAAAACAATTGCTGGCCTAGATGCACTGAACCTGCATCAGAGTCCCCAAACATCGTTGGACACATCCTAAATGTCATTTTTGCAAATAAAAAAAACTAGTTACCCTTCAAACAATGACTCCAGTCACATTGTCAGACCACCATTTGCTTGCTTTCCAACATAAATCACTAAGCAACGCACCTAAACTCACCTTACATGCATCCACCTATTGACCGTGGAACAAACTCAATTTGGAACACTTGGAAACAACTAACATCCAGTAGAGATCTAGAAACAAAATTCTGTAAAAAATATATTTAAAAAAAATAATAAAACTTTTTAAAAAAAATTAAAAGTGTAGGGGTGTGGAATTTAATAAAATATCTACTTGTCCATGGGGCAGGTTGCTTCATAAATCAAATTGTCTTGTAACAAAATCCACTTGTCCCTTTTGTGCCATGTAATGCGGCAACAAATTATCAAAGCAATCTCATTATATAAGAGCTCTGATATAGCCTCTCTGATTATGCCAGGGCTCATAACATAGTAGGGTTTGAATACTAGCAATTCCCTTAAGTTGCCCAGTTTCCGCAGATCTTCATACTAGGGCTGAAGGTTGTGGTAAGTAATAGTTCCAGGGTTGGAATGCCCTTTTGAGTCTGTCCAAACCTACAAACTTGCATTATTTAATGGTTTTCACCAACTCTTCTCTACCCTTTTCCCATACTGAAAAGGGTTGGAAATTTACTCCCGACAATGGCAGGCGTAAAACGTCTTCCAGGGTCGGGGTAAAAAGTGGTTGGAGGGAAAGTGAACTTGCAAGCACTCAGATTTTCGTATAAGCAAATCTAAACATGCATATTTGCTCATGCTAAAATGCAGTTCACAAATATTTTCTAAGAGTACTATTTCTTGGCCTACATTTGTGAATTCACGAAAGCCATATCTCTGCACTTAATGCAAGGACATATAGCATGGGTGTCAATTGAGACTTTCTTTAATAACTGGGTCACTAATTAGGTCTATCGTTAACAATGACCTTTTGTGTTTATTAAATTTCTGTCCCTCTCCCGGCTGGCTTCACTGTGAGTGATAACATTCTTTCTGCTCTTTCACAAGGAGAATATCGGCACATAAAGTAGTTTTGTTCAGTGCCAGGAACTACTGTGGCAATGTGTGCTTTGAGACCAAAAACTAGCTTTGCTTCTGCCAATGTTTGTTATAGCGAGGGCCCGGCAGCTCCCACACCAATAATGTTTTACAAAAACCATGCCAAAACAAGTCACGCATTGACAAAACCAAAAGGCTGACCACCAATTTTCAGACCTACTGGCTTTGCCAATGCTGGTTTATTTTTATGCTTCCCATAATCTTATTGTAACTGGTTTCACTGATTTTCCATTATTATCTTTCGGAAATACTAGCATACAGCAACACATTTTACTAAATGATGCTGCAAAGAAATGATGCCCATTTAATTTTACAGTAGTTTAGCGTATTTGTTTTTCCTTCTTGCATTTTTGTGAACATTTTATTTCAATAGCAAAGACTCAATCTTGCTTTCAAGCTTCTGCAAATATTTGCATCTAATCAGAGAGCATTCTGGGAGCATTATACATAGTCTCATACTGCTAAACTTTGAAAACGTGTGTAAACATTTTTATACTGGAACCACTGTCAATAGTGCAGTCCGAGCTTACAACATTTAGCTAGAGAGCTCACCCTAATAATAAAGGCTTTGCATTAATGAACCATAAATACAAGTTAACAGCATTAACACATGGACACAAATATTACCTTAACTACAGACAATGCCCTTCCCGGATCCATAATGTGGTACTGTAAACTGGCAGCCAAAGGGTTTGTGTTGTAGGGGGTTGTGTATACTTGTCCCAAGGACAAAATACACATGAAAACTTGTTAACCTTGACCCCAAACAATATGTCCTGGGCATTGGGCTATAAGAATTCCACATCCCTGTGAGTGGCTACAGGAAACTTTTGATATCTTGATACCACTAAAAACCACACAACAAAACAAAATAAAACCGGCACCTTGGAGAAATACAGAGATAAAAGATAAAACATCAAATTGGAAAACTGCAACAAACACCAATCAAGACAAACTTTGCCTACAGAAAATTAACAGATTATACAAGTCAGCTATCAAAAAAGCTAAGAAAAGATACTATTCATACAGAATTAAAAAATGCTAAATATGCAAATAAAGAATTCTAGAAAATTCAATGAATTTCGTAAACCAAATTGCCTAGAAAGAGCTCATCCCATTACTCAAGATTTCACTGAAACGGGCAAATCTTTACACAGCCAAAGCACACACTTTGGGTTCATACTTCAAACAAAGACAAAGCACCAGCACCGACCCTTTTCAATAACAATCCAAGAATATTTTAACCCAGCCTCTCTGTTCCTTCTAACACATTTCCACACAATGAATTTATGGACCTGGTCAAAGCAAGTAGGCCTGCCGGCAGCACTTCTGGCCAGCGTCCACCGCAAACCTTTAGGACAATTCTAACAACCTCTGCTGCCACTCCAGTAAAGGAATTGTTGATTCTTCTAACTAACAAAATATTTCCAGAAGAACTCCAAAAGTCATACATACGGCCATTACTGAAGAAAACAAACTTGGACCCGCTGAACACTGACAACTACAGACAGATTACAAATGGACCTTTCCTAGGCAAACTGATAAAGAGCAGTGTTCGCCCAGATGTCACAATTCATTGAAGAGCATGCCATACTTTCAGACTTCCAAACTGGATTGCGTCCAGGAAGAAGCACAGAATCGGACCTCTTTGCCATCTGGGATGACCTGAAGAACACAGTTAACCGCAACGGGGTTGCAGCACTACTTCTCTTGGACCTCTCGGCTGCCTTTGACACGGTTGACCATGACACTCTGATACAAAGACTCTACGAAGCCGGCTTAGAGGAGACTGCTCTATACCATCACATCCTACCTTCGTAACAGAACTAATGTCATCCATACTCTCCCCCCCCACCCCACCCCCTTCTCGTCCAAACCATACTTCACAAAAGCAGGGGTCCCTCAAGGTTCTATCATCTCGCCCATGCTTTTCAACATCTACATGAAGTAATTACCGGCACTGATCATTCATTTTCACCTCACGTGCTATAACTATGCAGATGACACGCAAATACTCCAACTGGAATGCCCCAAAGACATTGGAAACTCACCAATTTTGTTCTCTCCGAGCCGTGGACCAATGGATGACGTGGAGCCATCTCAAATTGAATGCTTCCAAAACGGAAATACTCACATGTGGCGTTTGGAAATATGACCTGTTCGCCACGTGGCCTGATCTGGGAATACCACCTAAAGTATCGAAGGAAGTAAGAAACCTCGGAATGACCATGGACTCCAAGCTATCAATGAATGCCCAAGTGGACAAACTAGCAAGATCAAGCTGTTACTATAAAAACTATGCGACAAATCTTACCCCATTTGTGATTTCCACATAAGGTCCAGGCTACCATCTCCCTTGTTCTGTCCAAACTATTACGCCAACAGCCTCTACCACGGATCACCTGCCTTTAACCACCATGAAAAGACTACAATGGATTCAGAACTCAGCTGCCAGACTACTCTTACATATAAAACCGCAAGACTACATCTCCCCTGCTTTGAAAGCCCTGCATTGGTTACCGGTCGCCAGAAGATCCACGTGCAAGCTGCTTTGTATCACCCACAAAGCAATACATGGAACTAGACCACTCTTCCTCAGGAATAAAATCAAACGCATTCAAAGGAACCTCCGCTCTAGAGTGGCACCTCTCCTCAAAATCCCAATGTACAAGAAAAAAACATGGGTGGCTTATCCTTTGTTCAAGCAGCCAAACTATGGAACTCTTTACATCCCCCGCCAACATAAGAATCACTGATAACCACCTTATCTTCAGAAAACTACTCAAGAATTGGCTCTTCCACACAACCACCATACGCAAACAGGAATATACAGCATATCCCTCTGTATATAAGCATTTATTTGTAGTATAGATATGTACCTACAGATGTGTATTGCTTTGTATAAACATGTAGAATGGTTACATTAAAAAAAATAAAGATATTCATTAGTTCTGCTTAACAAATGTACATAGTTACATTCTATGTTTTTACCATGTATATAAGTGACTGCATAAATAAGTAATCTTTTATCATAACTATTTAGCTACAATTGAATTACAAAAATAAAATATATATATATATATATATATAAAAAATAATTTTAAGTACAACAACACTAGAAAGCCAGAGTTTATTTAATGCATCTTTATTCTACACATACTATCTTCCTTTAAGCATCTATATACCTTCCATGTACTTATGGATCTATGTATTTATTACTTTTCTTTTAATTCAGCACATCCAATGCACTACCCTATTTCTCACCCTATACCTCTAATATATCCTATACCTCCACTCTCATTCATCCCAAACCCCATACCACTACTATGATCCCCAAAATAACCCCCTCTAGACTCTTCCCTGCTCTACCCCTCCTTGCATCATCTCCTACCTCTTTCCATACCGATTCCCCCAAAACAAGCTTTTCTAAACCCTTCCCTCCGACTACCCCCTCCACCTCCCTTTTAAATCATTCCAAACCTTTTACTGCTATGAGCTCCAAAATAAAAACAAATATTTCTAAACCCTTACCTCTTCTAGCCCTCCACTATCCTTCTCAATCCAAATAACAGACTAGTATAGTGAAATATGAAAGTAATTTGGTTGGTGGATATGTTAGATTCAGCACTAATCCTTTATGGGCTCCAGAGTAGCATGCTACTTGCCAAAAAAGCACTTCAACATCCCATCAGGGGTAGCAAGCGCTATATAAATGCAAACCTTTTTCCCTCCATCACTCCACTATCCTTCTCAATCCAAATAACTGACTTGCATATCCACCACTCAAAATTACTCTCATATTTCACTATACAAATTCACCACTAATCCTTTATGGGTTCTGGAGTAGCATGCTACTAACCAAAAAAGTGCTTTGACACCTCGTTAGGGGCAGTAAGCTCAATATAAATCCAAATACAATAAATACACACACATATACATACACCTCGATAAGTAATCTGGTACAGGTAGACAAACATAACCAAGAGCTAAAACAGGAGCAGGAACAGAGGATGGAGATTCCAGAGGAAACTTAATATACATTTGATGCTTTAGCTGCATGTGACCAATTTGTCTACAATACAAAGCGAATGCATACAAGGTACTAACAAGGTAGTACTTTACACGAGTCAGATTACAGGCTTTGTTCGGCATATGACCAATGCGGAGGGGATGTGGGAGGAAAGGTACCTACCATCATATGAGGTGGTCTTGCATGCACGTTAAATCCTCTTGTAAATGTATACTGGCAGAGATTAAAAATATATAGAATGTTAAATTCCGACAACCCATTAGTGCTAGTGTTGGGTGATTCAGAGGAAGATATCTGCACACAACTCAAAGAGGCAAGCTACTGACTCAAATTTTATGGAACCTTCCTCCCCAACCCCCTTCCCCCCCCCCTGCCCTCCAGACCTCACCTCCCCCAGTCAAAGCATTTGTCAAGATGGATAAGGAGGCCCTGGCTACCACAGCACCAATTAAACACACAAAAGGTGATGGGAGGAATGCTTGCAATAAGTCTATTCACTGGCAATCGCTCACGTAGCATTCCAACCAATTGTTCTTTTTGACCCCACAACACCAATGACAGCAACTTTGAAAATCTCAGAACTTGGGGGCTGGGCTTTCGGTCTCGGGAGGAGAGAGGGGGCGTTCAACTGGACAGGCTCAAGTGGTAAGAGTCCCAACATGCATGGATCTGTTTGTCAGCTTTCTTTCCTGCTCCCTTTTTGCATCGCGCCACTCGCCTCAAGACTATGATGTTTTTACCACTTACCCTTCAGTGTCCAAGAGTTCGAATGAATTGTAATAGTGTTGAAGATACAGATCCTGTGTAAAATAAACTAAATAAAAAAAATTTCAACAAAATAAAAAGCCTAGTGACTTTACTACTTACTTTTCACAATAGGTCAGGCCTACGGGCTCTGACATAACTTAATTATAGATTGCCAACACATAAGAAATCGGACATAACTTTTCCCCAGTTAACCAATAAGACCTATAGCCCGAGCCATTAGTATGCAACTGTTATAGTGCCAATCCAAAGAGTGCATACACTGGCAACCATCATGCATAGTTTTAAATTTACAAGCATGTAGAAAATTGACACTGTAGTATACAACCCTTCAATAGGGCCCAACAAGAATAGTCTCAGTGAAAATCTACTCCCATCGTTTGAGCCAAGTGGGTGACCAACACCAAACCCTTGCCAACTATGGTGATCTGAGAGATTACATGTAACAATATGCCCATCTAAAGCTTGAAACAGTGCGACAACAATCCACAGCTAGAGCCTATTAACTTTAAATGCTTTTCACAATAAATGAGCCAGGCGTACTGTACTGTCAGTCACTTTTCATAATAAACAGAGCAGACCTATGGCATTTGGCATAACTGTTCCAAGCGTATCAGGCACTATAGCGGTCACGATAACCATCTCATGCTTAACGTACAGAGTTCACGCTTTCTCACAAGGCACCAAGAGGCATATTGTTCTATAATTACAAATGTACACAGAGTTTAACACTCCCTCATTAAAAGCCTGTTGTCTAAAATGATTTTCACTATAAGTCAGGCCTAGTGGCTGTGTTGTAATGAGCAGATCAAACCTGTGTGACCTGGCATACATTTTCCCAATATGGCCTATAGCTTTTACCATTGGCTTGACACCATAACGAACATAGGAAGTGCACTTAAACTGGCAACTATCATGCATGCAATTATAAAATTACAAATCTGTAGAAAAATATGGTGTGCAAATTATATAATCCCCTCTCAATAGGGCCTAACAAAAACTTTGGGTCATCCACAACAAAAGCCTCGCCCTCGAGTGGCTTAAGAGCTACCTTACCGACCGAACTACTACAGTCCAGATGGGAAACAACATCTCATGTGAGAGACCAGTCAGGATGGGAGTGCCACAGGGCTCTATTTTGAGCCCAACACTCTTTAACCTGTATATGACTCCTCTGGCCAAAGTGATCAGACTTTACGGTTTTGATGTCATATCCTACGCAGATGACACTCAAATTCTGATCACTATTGGTCCAGACCCCGCTGAAACTAAAGAGCGTTTCAAAAAATGTATGTCTCACATTGATAGGTGGATGAGTTCCAACTACTTACAATTGAATGGGGGTAAGTCGGAGATTATGCTTTTTGGCAATGCATCTGAGCACTGGTCTAATGACTGGTGGCCATCCCAGCTGGGACTTTGTCCAATACCCAAACAGACAGTACGAAACCTAGGTTTCTACATGGACAATCAATTGTCCATGAAAAACCAGATCAACCACATTATTGGTTCCCGTTTTGGAGTAATTCGCAGCCTACGGAAGGTTTTTAAATGGATTCCAATTGAGACTAGAAAACCCTTGGTCCAAGGACTAATAATAAACAGAATGGACTATGGAAATGCTTTACTGCTCTCAATTAATGAAGGTCTCCTAGACAGACTGCAGATCTTGCAGAATACCGCAGCAAGGCTAGTTCTGGATCTTCCATCCAGATCCCCCTCCGCTCCCTGTTTGAGATCTTTACACTGGCTCCCTGTGAGAAAGCGAATCCTTTTTAAGGTTCTCTGCCTGACCCACAAACAGATGCACGGTAAAGGCCCTAAATACTGGTCTCAGAAACTATGTTGGTACCAACCACATAGGACGCTCAGATCCAGCAATAAATTTTCGCTACTCCCCTTAAAGTTCATCTGGCCAGAAAAGGAGGCAGGTCTTTTTCTTTCCTCGCTCCAGCATCTTGGAATAAAATCCCTTTTCACTTGCGCACCTTGCCGGACCACAACGCTTTTCGTAAGGGATTAAAAACATGGCTATTTGACATCTGAGCTATTTCATCTATCAGAGCCGTTTGCGAGCGCCATGAGACTTCTAGTGATGTGAGCGCGATACAAATGTCCCTTGATTTGATTTGATACTACAGTAATCGGATATTACATGTAACAAAATATTCTATAGCTTGTAACACAAAATGATAACCTGTTTTATATGCCAACTGTCTTTTATAAATAGATTTCACAATAATTAAGGCATGCCTACTGACTTGGTCATAACTTTTCATAAGCAGATTAGGGCTATGGCATTCGGCATGCCATTTCACAGTGCACCCATCATGCCTATTCCTTTGTTACCTTAACAAACTAGGGCCTATTATTTTGAGCATAAGCCTCCTCCCTCACAGGCAACCATCAGGCACACAACCATGAAATTAAAAAAGGTATGCAAAATTACAGTTGGCTAAGCAAAATACTAGCTCTTCTAAAATGGCCTAACAAGGACTCAAACTGGCAAACCATAGCTGTAGAAACTTTGCTCTCATGGGTAAGCAACACCAATAACCCTTACGACAGTAATCTGAGATTCCATTTAACAAATTCCTTCTCTGCATGCTTTCACACAGTAACAATACACCTTTAAACTAACTAATATTATCATTTGATTTTAGTAATAAATGTCAGGGCTACTTCTGTTTATTATGAAATGTGAAGATCCTGGATCAGGCCTACATCCCTGATCATGGACTTGCCAGCATAACCAACTCAGCCCGTCTGTACGGAGTAGCTTTGCTACATGCCAAAAAGTGCAGTATAAGCACTCTTTAGAGTAAGCACACAACTTCAGCCCAACCAAATCCTGTACTCAGTAAAACCTACATGACAGTGGAAACTAAGCCCCTCTCTCAGCAACTATGAAAACCATGTTCATCACATAAGGTATGCAGACAGTTGTGCTGGAGATCCAGATCGAATGCCTGTACAAAATAAGTTCTAGATTGCTTACCCATGGAAAAGTGAGCCAATACAATATGGTACTGTGGTAGGGTGGGGGAACATGGCGGCCGCTGCGTGAGCTGCCGCTTGCTCTCGGGAGGCTCTCGCATCCTATGCATGACTTTGATGCCTAACTGAAGCTAGAACCACTTTTTTTTCCCTCCTTACCTGTACCTCGGAATTTTGGCTGAGCCTATCTCTTCCTCCTTGGACTATGTGCCTCGCTGTCCTGGTGCCGACCGTGATCTGCTAGTCGGCTGCCTCCGCCGCTTCCACTCGGTGGGAGGCGGCCGCCCTGGAGCCGAGGGGCCGCAGTGCAGCGGCGTGGGGTCTCCTCCGGGTCGGCGTGAGCAGCGGCAGCACACGTCGGACCTGTCTGGCCGTGGAGGAGGCTGCTGCTGTCGAAGAGGCAGAGGGGTGTGGATCCTGCGTCGTCTCAGCGGTGCCTCTGATCCCTCAACAAGCACAGGCGGGCCCACCGGAGCAAACCTCAATCGGGGGCTTTACCTAAAGCAAAGGAAGGTAAAGGGTGCTGGGGGCTTCCCTAGAACCCCTAAAAACAGGTTTGAGGTGGAAAAAGCAGGCGCTAAGAAAGGAGAGGTCTGTCGGTGGAGGGAGTAGGAAAAGTTCCGCCCCCCTCACGCAAGGGGGTAATCAGGATATAGGGTCGGAAAATAGCTCTTCTGCTTTTCAGAGGTGCGAGGTAAAAAGCCAGAGCATAAAGGCTGGGAGAGCCAAAACTAAATCCTTCGATCCTAAGGTAAGGATCACTCCCTCACTTAGGTCATATTTCAAAGAAAAACCTATTGTGGTCGACGTTGTGAAACAGGGAGAAGCGCTCAGGAGGGGGTCAGCAGTTCGGCCCAGTACAGAGTCTAGTTTAGGGCAAATGGCGGCCTTGGGGGGGCTCCCCACTATCGACCATCACTACCGCGCAGGGGCAAGAGATTACGGTGACAGACAGGTGGAGCAGTGTGGATTCCGGAGACCCAGAGTGACACTATACCCCATGGTTTGGAAGGGAGCCAATCCATGGTGGCTGAAAAAGGTCTCAAGGATTCAATGGGGGCCTCATCAGCTTCCCTGGAAGCGCTATTTTGCACTCTTTGGAGGACATTAAAAAGTGATTCTCTGTGTCGGAGTCCAACCAAGGAGAGATTAGGAATTTTTGTGAGTCCCTGGAGAGGAAGATCGACCTCCTCAAAACAAGAACGGAGACTCTGGAAAGCTCCGTAGGAGCTAAAAGAAGAACTTAGCTTACCTAAAGCAGACATCGTGGCTCTCAAACGGGAGGATGAGACTCTTAGAGATAAACTGGAGCACTTGGAGAACAATTCTCAGAGAAGTAATTTGCGCATTTTAAATATTCCAGAGGGGAGGGAGGGAGAAGGTCTAAAATCCTACATGGTCTCATTATTGAAGGAGACATTGCAGATCGAGGAATCTGAGGACGATTTAAAGAGGGATATTCAAAGGGTGCATAGGGACCCATATAGAAGAAACCCCAATAGAACCAAACCGTGGAAAATTCTCCTCAATTTCCACACTTACTCCTTGAAGGAAAAAATCCTCAATATGGCCCTGAAGGTAAAATTGAGGGCAAAGGACTTTTCATTTGATGTACGCTCTGATCTTGCCTGAGCTACCCTAGACAGGCAATGGGAGTTGGGGGGGGGGGGGGGGTAGGGGGGGGAGGGGGGGAAGCTAGAGGATTTTAAAAAGCTAGGGGCTGTGGCCCAGCTTAAGTTCCCAGCGACCCTGAAAGTAATGCACAAGAACAAGATGCATAACTTAGGATCGCCACAAGAGGCAGATGAACTACTGGAAAGTATTACGAAGGGTGATGTTTAGTTAGGAATGCTTATCCTCTGGTTTACGGCACTCATCCGTGCGAGAGGCGCCAGCAGCACGGCTTTCGTGTCAAACTTAGAAGGGCTAAAATCCAACAATACATCAGGGATTCCACCGCGCAGGTCATTATTCTGCAGGAGACACACCTCTTGAAGGAAGAATCGACCGAGATATTTAAGAAATTAAAATGGGTGGAACATAAGATTTGTACTAATCAAAGCACTAATACTAGAAGAGTGGCGGTACTAATTAAAAAAAACAAGACAAAGCACGTTTGTTGGATTTTTCAGTTGATTCTGGCAGTAGGTGGGTTATCCTGAAGGTAATCATCCTGGGCTCTTTTCACTCCGGTAGGCTATTATGGCCCAAACCAGGACGATCCTACCCCCCTTAAAAATATCTTCACAAACCTTTTAGACTTCCCAGACACAGTAATCATGGCTGGGGATTTTAACATCGTATTGGACAAGTCACCGAATAGCAGAGCCACCACACCATCTAAATCTCGGGCATATCTCCACTCAATGATGAAGCAGACAGGACTCTGCGATGTCTGGAGGGACAGATTTGGCCACCTGCTAGGAGTTTACTACTATAATAGGAAATATGGTCACAAATCAAGAATGGACTACATTCTGGTCAGCCATAGTCTGAGGGGGAAGGTCAAAGACATCGGCTATTTGACACCACATTTATCTGACCACTTAGGGGTATGTCTTGATTTGGATGTGGATAGCAGGCAGAGCAATAGAGTCTGGACTTTTGACCGCACGCTACTCCTAGATATAGAGGAGATGAAGCATCGGTCCCATGAGATGAAGGGCTTTTTGGGTCACAACATAGGGTCAGCTTCGACCTCCACAGTCTGGGACTCCTTGAAGGCATATCTAAGGGGGATCATTACTAGCAAGATGTGTTTCAAAAATAAGCAATATAGAGAAGAGATTGCCCAAAAGGAAGTAGAGATGAAGATCATAGAGGATGGCATGAACAATGCGGTTGAACTGGAGAAACAGCAGGAAAATATGGCTAAATTGAAAGAACTAAAGGAGCAGCTAGACACCATCCTCCAGACGAGGGTCATGAATCGATGGGAGGCAAGTAAGCTTGCTCATTTCGAATACGGTGAGGGGGGAGAGTAGGTTATTGGCCTGGAAGGTAAAAATCAGATAGGACGCACAACCTGATAAAAGCAATTGATGATGTTGAAAGGGATACAGTCTTGTCTACAGATGAAGAGATGGGGGGTGCCTTTTATGATTTTTTTCTGAACCTTTACCTCGAGGATAAGGTAGTCAACAAATCAGAGGTTGCGGAATGGCGGAGTGCGAGCCCGCTTAATCCCTTGGATACAACCCAACAGGAGCTTTTAGAAAAGGAAATCTCACAGGAAGAGGTTAAGAAGGCCATACTGGCTAGCAAAAGGGGAAAGGCAGCAGGCCCGGATGGTTTGCCAATAGAACTCTACAAAACTCTGGGGAGGTCTTGATTCCAGCTATGACCCAGCTTTTTAGTGATTCTATTTGACGGAGCTAATCTGCCAGGTTCGTGGGGCGAGGCAACTATCACCTTGATACTAAAAGCGGGGAAGAACCCAGCGAGGTGCGAGCCATATAGACCCATTTCATTGTTAAATGCAGATTATAAAATCTTTGCTAGGGTCATGGCCGATAGGCTGGGATCAGTAGCAGGAGATATATGTTGCACCTCGATCCAAAGGGTTTCGTCAAGGGCAGAAATGTATACGATCTTGCATATGATTTCATAGGCGCAATAGATCTAGCCACAACGTACTCGCTTCCCCTTGCAGCCATGACCCTAGACGCCACCAAGGCCTTCGACTGGGTTAACTGGGTGTATCTGTCAGCAGTTTTGGAGAAATTTAATCTAGGCGTAAAATTCCGCAGAGCCATCCAGTTGATCTACCAAGACCTGTCTGCAAAACTGCTTGTCAACCGTAATTTAACCAGCCCCTTTAAAATAACTAGGCGTACCAGGCAGGGCTGTCCTCTATCTCCCCTCCTTTTCAACTTGTATATTGAGCAATTTGCTCAGAGGTTGATCTCACCGTTTACGTATCAGGGATGGGAGAGAAAGGTGGCTCTTTACGCCGATGACGTTCTGGTTCTCTCCTCGGACCTCTACTGCCCTGCCGGCGGTAATAAAGCATGCCCAAGATTATGGCAGGGTATGAGGTAAATGCCGAAAAGACCGAGGTCATGTCTTGGAACTTGGGGGAATGTCCACACCAGACCAAAAGAGACATGAAGTATCTTGGGGTCAGAATAGTACAGGACATTAGCAAAATTTTCAGAGACCAACCTGGCTAACGTAACAAAGGAGTGCCAGAGGCTTATGAAGAGATGGGCCCACCTCCCCCTGCTAATCTTTGGGAGGGTAAATCTGGTCAAGTGTTCCCCAAAATCACCTTTAATGTTATCCCACTACATTTTGACAAGCCAGCTATAAATAAACTGCAGCAGGCTATCAATTCATTCATATGGGCCTTTAGAGGAACCAGAATTGCCTGGAAGAAGTGGAGACGTAGGAGGGAGAAGGGAGGACTCTCGCTTCTGGACCTGCAGTACTAAGCTTGGGCCTTCCAACTGTCCCATTCCAGGATGCTCCTAAAAATACCGGATTGTGTTGGGGTAGGGGCAATGTTCTCAGCGATGCTAAAGGGCGCTAGTCTGGCCCAGGAGGGTTTCCTGTTCGAATATGGAGAGTAAGTTTTTCAAAAAGATAAGGCTAAAAGTGCTACAGTCAATTGCAAGAATATGGGCAAATATTAGACGGCTGACAGGCCTTCGCTATTTTTCTAGCCTTGCCCCCTTGTGGGATTCCCCTGGTGCACCAGAGTGTCTAAGGGATAAATTAGCACAGCCACTTAGAGAGGCTGGGCTCAAGGTATGGGGCGACCTAGCTCAAGAGGGCACACTTTTACCCTGGTCAACACAGTACACCATCTTGGAAGGGGGCATCTCTAAATTTAAATATATTCAACTTCAGAGCTGGGCCCAAAACCTGAAATCACCTATAGGTATGGGAAACATTTTAGAGGAACACCTGGTGGAAAGACCGAGGGGGAAGAAGGAGGTCTCCAAGTGGTATCGGAGCGTCGAAGAGGCAATTGATGGGGATTTCAAATTAGCAGAGGAACTGTGGGGTGGTTGCTTGCCGGGCGAACCCTGGGATATCTTTGGCAAACATCTTTCAGCATTTTGTTTTCCACAGTTAAACCGGCATGGCTAAGAAGAAACCACCTGTTCACAATTCATAGGGCCTACTTAATCCCCCAAAGGTTGTCAAAGATGACGGCAGGGCCCTCAGTCAGATGCAAGAAATGTGGCCTGGAGAAAGCATCTGATATACATATGTTCCAGGAATGTCCGGCTATCTCTGTTTTTTGGGGTGAAAAAAGAAAAAAAAAAAAAAAAAAAAAATCGGTGAAACCATCTCGGCCATCTTGGGTCTTCAAATCCAATTAAGCCCCTTTGATAATCTTTGGGATTTCCAGTGAAGTCACAGGCCCAGCAAGGTCCTTCCTCTTCTATGCTATACTTCTGGCCAGGAGGGAAATATGCAAAAAAATGGGTGGAACGCTTGCCCCCTCTGCATGCCGAGTGGCTGTCTTCTTGATGTCCAGGCTAGATTTGAGAGGGACCCAAACTAGGAGGAAGAAAACGCACTGGGATTTCCTAGCGAGATGGTCAAATGCCGAGGGGTGCGTGAACTTAAGAAATCTGAATGTTTATCCCAGTTTATCCACTTTATTCATAATTGAAATCGGTCCTATGATTACACCTCTCTAGATCTCTCTAGACTGTTGGGCATCTCTTGCTTTCCCCACAGCCAACATCAGCAGTCGCCAGTGCATACTGGACCACATTAGAGAGTGACCGTGCCTGTTTTTTTGGGGGTTTTTTTTTTCGGGTCTGTGCCATCCCAGTCCGCAGATGTACCAGCAGGTGGGCAAACCCCCAATTTCAAATACGCGTTACGTAACAACGTATAAGGTACTGGCGGCTGGTCTTGACACGGAGGTCTGAGGTGAATGAGGATTTTTAAAAAAAAAAATAATAAAAAAAAAAACACCTGGTACTGTGGTCAATGCATGAACATACATTGGCAAAGCTCGCCTTTTGAAGCATCTGCTTCAAAAAAGCATAAATGTTTCATGAAAATAGAAGAGGGCACCATGCAAAGCAGCTTCACTGACTGACTTATACAAAACCAGACAGGACTTCATCTACTCCTGCACCATCAATGCGTGACTAGGCCATGCTGCGGTTACCTAGATACCATGAGCAGAACTTATTTGGTTCACAGGCAATGTGTGAACCTATTGTTATTTCCATTCCAGTGACACCAGTTGCTCCAGCATTTGTAACGACCATTTAATTTAGTAGGTGTTGGGAAGTGAAAAAGCACCTAACAAAGTTTCAACCTTACACTCCAAGGAAGGACACCATGCTTTAAATGGCAGTGTGAGCTCATTCTAGAGAGCGACAGCCGTTGGCCAGCCACCTGAAACATACCACATAAAATCACTAGAAGGGCACTGAGTTGCAGGTGTTCTGCACGGTCAAACCCTTGAGAGAACAGTAAATAGTATTTTTCACTTGCATACAGAAAACTACCCAAGTGTGTTCACAAAGGTTTATAGATTCCGCTTTGCGTTTACTAACTGCTGCAGTAACACTGTTCTTAGAGGACTGGTCACTCCAGTCGTACACAATACCCTCAATTGAGATTTTGAAAAGATATCTTCCTAAAAAGTGAACTCCGATTGTGCTTTACTACATTTGAGAAGCTGGTATAGTGAAAGCTACTTCAAACCGGCCACACTATTGAGCTAGTAGTTCTATCAGAGCTGTATGATCTACAGATGTTCTTGGAGTTGAGCCCTAGTCTTATTAAATCTTTAATCCGCTTTCGACACCATCAACGATTCCAAGAGGCAGAAGTAGGCTTTGCTGGAAGTCTTAAACTGGTTAGGATAATTTCCTGACGACGGATCCCAAACATGTCTCCCTTCAGCAATCATCCACAGAAACTCAGTTATAATGTGACAAAAGAGTTGCTATAAATCTTTTATCTGTAATATATTCAGGAGGTTCATGGTCAAACTACTCCATGCTGCTACTTCAGAACTTGTCAGAGGACAACCTCACAGTTGAGGAACAAATCTGAAAACCGAGATAATCGTAACCTTTCAAACCTTGATATCAGTTTTTTTAGACTGTCTAAGAATGGGTATTAGTTCTGCGTTTATCAATAGCGGCATGAAGCTTTACATACGTGGGACTAAAACAATGTACATGGAAAAAATTCTGAAATATTGTAATTAGGAATTAAAGTCTGAACCTTATTTAAAAAGCCAATACTTACAATGACCAGAAAACCAGAATGGTGGATTATTAAATCCTCAATATTAAACTAAAGTCTGCCGCATAAAGACCTTTAATTTAAGCAAGACATTCTTGAATCCTTACAATGCTGAGATACTACACATTACTTCATGTCATATGGAAAGAGATTACAACTAGGTTAGTTTCACACAAATGAAATACAATCCACTGAATAAAAGCGCATTACATCTGTACTATAAAGAATACATTTACCTTTGATATATCTTCTGTGAAACTCATCAGGTGTCACACTGAATCCAGCAACTTGAGCAATAGACGGAGTGTGCTGCTGGTGGGAGACACCATTGGCCTCTGCCATGATCTTCTCCACCTGGACAGGACAACAATGAGCTGCATACAAGCGTCACCCCTGCACCTATGTGCTTCTCAGCGGTCAACTTTGTCTGTGCCCTCAGGTGCAGAGCATGGCTAACATTGCATCTTTACCTGCAGTGTGCAAAAACTAACTTGGTACATTACTGCTGCCAAAAATCCATTCCAACAAATGGGGAGGAGAGTGGGCAGTGAGTAAAGACTTCTGATGGATACCTCTAATCACTTATTAGTCACTTTTTAATTGACGTACCTAAAGTAATGACGCCTCAAAGGAGGTGGGTCTGAGGAGTGGATTTACACCAGCAAAATAACATAGGACTGAACAATAAAAATGGCCCTCTGCAGGCTTGATAGCAGATCGAGTAGTGCCTAGTGAATGTAAGAGCGGATTTCCTAAAGGCTGTCTCGCACATGTCAGGACAGAACGTAATCCCGGGCTACAGTATCAGCTTTTGCACGGATAGTAGTTCTAGAAATGTCAGGAGGTCCCTTCTGCCCAAAGTGCAACAGTGTGATGGAGGACAAAGGTGACAAGAAGAAAAGTTTGCAAAGTCTAACTATTGGCAATTGCTCATAGCAGCATTTAATCCATCATTCTTCGCACATTGTCCCATCCTAGACAAAGGTAAACCTTTGTCAAAACATTACTAACCCAGGTAGTCATGGGAACAGTTCACCCGGCACTGCCTGGAGAGGGCCCCTCCAAAAAGGACCACAAGCAACGCCAGACTGGTTTTGATCTACTTCGGCCTAGTCAGTGAGATATAGTTTAGATCCTATGGCACAGTGAGCAATGGACCCAGGTGGTTCATCAGATTACAAATTTAGCCCAATGTCAGGAATATATAGTCTTGGTGGCAGGACGGCAGGCAATCAGAATGACAACCCATCATCTTGAAGGAATCGTCAAGAGATTTAGGAGGTTTGGTGTAATACTCCGCACTACTAGGACAGGAAATTGTCCTGAAGAGGAAGCTGAAGGGGAGGGCCTATGTTCAGAAAGAGGGGTTATAGGTACCAGACTTTCCAAACCTAGTGTGTGGCTACCAGAATCAGCTGTGCTGTGTCCTGCTCGACTTTAAGACTTGTGGGATCAGCAGCAGAGGATGAACCTGGCATAGAAGTCTGAAGTCTCATTAAAGGCAGAACAAGACTCCTAGAGATGCACGAGGTTGACACTAGAATGTGAACCGCTGGAAACAGTGTTTTGGAGCTGATGAAATGGTCTACCAAGGGCAGATACCACCAGCCAAAGATGGCTTTCGACTCCAGGATGTAGACAACTGCTGGTAGTCTGCTCAGATGCGGAGGGATCCCACTGGATGATTGAGTCGGGGAGATTCTAGGAGGTGTCAGCCAGCACCACAACTTACTCGTTTTCAGACAGAATGTGCCCCCTTCCCCAAAACACAAAAAGCCACCCTGCTTCTGGCAGTACTACATGGCGGCCATGTATTCTGTTAGCACCAGGATCAACCTACCCTTGATGGAAGGCAGAAAGACCTTGAGAGAGAGTCCGATGGCAAGAAGCGGCAATAGATTTATGTGATGAAGCTGATCTAATACACACCTCCGATCACCACATCGCATGAGATCAGACACCTCTGATCTTCACCTCTCCCAGATGGCACCCAGAAGCGATACATAGTTTATCACTGTTCGCTCTGGGCAGGGTAAAAAGAGGTGCTGCCGTTGCCCCAATCTCAGCCTAGCAGCCACTACCGCAGGTAGTATGCAGTCTCCACTGAAATCTGAAAGTGGAGAGATACCACGGATGCTGTGCCAACTGGGATTTCAGATCTCAATGCAAAGTCTGCAGTCTGTCATCCTCACAGAGATCCAGTACAAGGGATAAATTATCAGGTCATAGCCTGAATGTCCTGGACTCTTAGCTCTTTGGGGGAGGGGGGAGGGGGGGGTAGAATTGGGCACACAACTACTGTGTCCATAACGGCTCAGATGAACGGGAGCGCCTGCAAAAGACTGTCTGGCATGTTGACAGTGAACCCCAGGGATGTCAAGAGGTTCACCATTATCTGGCTGTTGGAGGCAAGATAGCCTAAGGCAGTTACCCACTTCCAGTCAAGGTAGGGTGAAGACTGGTACCATGATCCTCGAAGGTGGTGCAAACAGCCCTCACACTTTTGTAAGCACCCAAAGGATACTGGTGAGACCAAATGGAAGAACAGAGCTGAAAGTGCTCCTGTCTCATTTTGAACCGCAGCTCGAGCCTCTGGCCCTGCCGAAAGGAGATGTGGAAATAAGTATTCTGCAGCTTCAACACTACCATCCAGTCTTTGATGTAAAAGGCAGACAAGACCTGGGCTAGACTAAATTCGTCCTCTCTCAGAAAGGCACCGAGAGGTTAAGGATCTAAAATAGGATGAAGGTCTCCATCCTTCTTCAACACCAGAAAGTAGCAACCAGAGTCTACTATGGCTCCTTTGGCCAAAAAGGCCTGCACTTCCTGCTGCAAGAGGGAAAGGCGGTCCTCCGTCAGCCACTGACCGTAGTGAAAGTTGTGGCATAATGAAAAGAAACAGAACAAAGTAACACCGCTGGACAACTTGTAGGATCAACTTGTCCAAAGTGATGGCTTACCACCCTGGGAGAAAATGTTGGATCCTGCCTCAGTCATGGTGGCTTTGTGCCTGAAGTACATACTAAAGAGGTTATACGGCTACTGCAGGAGGAGAGGACAAAGGGATGGGCTGCACGCTGGCCCTCTTGTCTATACTGTCTGTTACCACAGCCTCAGACACAAAGGCTGTAGGTGCTGCAGGGCTGGGTGCATGCTGGCAGTAATTAAAGCCAGCCACGAAGGGGGTGGAACTGATGTGCTAGGGCAGGCAAGCCCAAAGAGCATGTGGTAGTCCTGCTGTATTTCAAGTGATCGAGAACAGAGTCAGAAGTTTCAAGTAGCTTGGATTCTCTATCTGGTGGGGTAGTTGGAAAGGCACTGGGATTGGCCTTGCTTGTGGATGCCTGCACCACCAAGCTTTGCGGAGTTGGAGGTTTAGTTAGGAAGGCTGGATCGCCCAGGGCTGGGCAGCAGCACTGTCTGCCTGCTTAGTGGCGGTCTGGAATATGGCTTTGCGCCCATGTCACAAGTAGGGAGTCTAGGAGGGCCTCATTCAAAGGTAGTAGAGGCTCAGTTTTAAGTCTACGTTGGAGGACTTCAGTGAGGACATAGGTTTTCACCTGGACAGTGGGCAATTAGAGGTCAAGAACCTCAGCTGCCCTCAGCATCACAACTGAAGGAGGCACTTTCTTCAGGAGACAGCCCAGGTGGAGAAATAAGTCCAGTGTCTGTAGAAGTATCCAAGCCACTGACATCTTCAAACTCATTCCCACTGTCATCAGTATAGGGTTGAGCAAATTTGCTCCCTTCAACTTAAGGGTTGCGTTGCAAAGTCATCCTGTGCCCTGGGCACCCCCCAACTTTTTGCTGACGGGTACTGGCGGTAACTGACTGACCCTGGGCTCTGCCTAACCAGGCCCAGGGCCCATGCTATGCTGAAAACTTAGAATACAGTGAAAACACCTACATACACTAGGGTACACTAAGGTTGGGGTACCCGTGTGATTGGCATGACCTACCCCATAGGGCCCTAGTACATATTAGGGCAGGGGGATTGAAACTACCCATCAGTCCCTAGTATATAATAGGGCATGGCAGTTGAGGCCAGCAGACCTTTCTGCACTTGCATGTGTGCACTGCTGGAGCCGGAGGTCATTTTAAAAGTGGCTCTGTGTGGCAGGACTGCTTTTAAAAAGTAAATTGTGCACAAACTCGACTTGTGTTTGGGGCACTTAAAAATGGTTAACCTACAATGTTTGGGCATATTAGGTACCCCCAGGGTCTCCCCTAGGTGTCCCAGGGGTGAGGGGGTGGGGGGGGTCAGGCATCTATAAGGTGGACCCTTATAAAAGGAGTTTTATATGCCCTGGGTAAAATGAAATTGCACATTTCACTCCCCACATTGTGATAAAGTGCTGCCCAAAATCGACTTTGGTGGTAGGAGCACTGTAGAGGGAGGACCTGCAATATTTTTACATATTCAGAACCCCTAAAGTCTCTCCTAGGTGTTCCTGGGGTGGGGGGTCCTGTAGATATATGTAGCGACCTTATAAAATGTTTTTATAAGCCCTGGTGCTGGAAAAATGGCCCAAGTCACTTTTCCCATTGCAAATCCCATGCCATAGGTTAACATTGGAAAAAGTTATTAGTTAATAACTGGAGAAAGAAAAGCCATAAAACTAGGATTAACGGACTCAGTAGAATGGTAATGATAAATCCAACAATATGGTATTGTTGAATTTATTGTAAAATGTACAGACAATAAGTTAAGACTTTTTTGTCTGCAAGCCAAAATTCAACCCTGTACTGCTCAGCCCTGATTGGTCAGAGATATGTGGGTGAGCCTGGCTGCTTTGAAGAAGTGATAAATGACCCCTAGGGTTAGGAAGCCTCTAGGGGAGGAGAGGTTGCTGGGCATAGGAATGCCAGAGCAGGGGGAGGAGTCGTAAACCATGGTCTTCAAAGGAAAGAAGGCCTCAGTGTCATTTACAACTTTAAACTGTTCACCTACAGCCAGATGCTAGGATTAAGGAAGGAATGAGAAGATGCAAGGGGGAGAGGCTATGCAGAATAGCCATCCTGGGGGTGCGTCTAGCCAGCTCTTCTCTCCCTGCTGAAGATTCTGACATATTGAATTTCGGAAGAATAGTGGTTTCTGGGTTAGCATTTTGCCACACTCTGCAGGAAGTGGTCAGACCTTTGGGTGGAACCCTGCAGCTCATTGGACAGGAGTGCCCTCCTGCTTCACCCCAGAGAACACTGAATAAGTATCTGAGGGGTGGTGCCTCTCAGATCTACTGCTTGAAACTTAAGAAAGCAAGACGGGCCATGCTGGAAGTTTGATGTGCATTTCAAAAGGCCTGGATCTGAAGGCTGCACCATCTGCAACTACAGCCTGTGGATTACTTTGCTGTAAAAGGACTAAAGAGTGGACTCCCTGCAAGCTGCAGGTTAACAGAGCTCACCTGGACATCACCACAAAGAATCCCCAGCCTGGGTTACTACCAGTGGATTTGTAAGCGTTTTGTTCAAGAGGATTGTGGGAATTGAAGTCTCACACTCTCAAGGACCCTCGTGGAGATTCCAGAACCTTGGATTGTGTGTTGGATACTTTGGGACCCGCAAGAAGAACTTCAGGAAGGAGATCTAACTGGACCCAGCCTGCTGGAGGGGGCTGCACAAGAGTGGTGAGAGATCCTCCAGAACAATTGCTAAAGGTGAATGGGTCCCTGTCAGAGGCAACGAAATGACTAAAAGTGGCACTGTTGGTTTCCAAGCACTAGAAAGTGACTAATCTTTAAAAATTCATCTGGTTCCCTACAGTGGATTTTTTTCGTTTTGGTGTCATTTAAAAGATAAAAATGTACTATTTTTATAAATTGGTGTTGGATTTTTATTTTGTGTTGTGTCTTAATTATTTACTGAATTGGTGTTTTTAAATGCTTTACATACCTGTCTTTGAAGTTAAGCCTGCCTGCTCGCAGCCACGTTACCAAGGGTTGAGCATAGGAATAATTTTCTAAGACCTATTCTGAGCCGTATACTGTGTTAGTGGCCTTATTGCCAGTGGCAGACCTACATTTGCCCCTACCAATAATCCACTTTCCAACAGGTTATCGGAGTCTGTGCTGAAAAGATTGTGAAACATAGGACTTGCCACGAGGGAAGGTAAACTTATCAAGAATCCGATGGGTGGCTGGAAGTCTGCGGCCAGTGGGATTTGGGGGGGGGGGTAGGGGGAACATACATCAAAGTCAAAGAAGAGTCAGCAAGGAGTTGGATAGCACTATTGGTTGCATGTAGCCTCAATGCTTCAGGTTCTGGTGTAGGTTGTGGCACCAAGACAGAACTCTGCATCAAAGCTGGTGCAGGGCCTTTTATTGGTCCAGGGTTTCCAGCTGGAGCAGAGGGCAGATCCACCAGCAGAGTTGCAGGTAGAGGTCCTAGTGGTCCTTGGGTACCGGACGTGCACCAGAGCGAGCCAGCAGCATGCTAAAGAGATGCAGCATAGCTTTGCCTAACTCGTGGATTTGCTGCACCATCACCGAGAAACCCGGAAAGTTTGGTTGCCTAGGACAAGAGTAACAACGGTCTCCGAAGGCAATTGAATGTATGCCTTCTCATGAGTTTAAGAGTGAAGGGAAGGGGCCAGAGTCCCACTTGAACATTTGACTAACCCGTGGACTTTACCAAGACAAAGACCTCTGCGGGAATGACTTCGGGTGCAGAAATGGGGTCTTCTTTGACCAATTACAGCGTGGAGTCTTCCAGTACTTGGTGTCATATAAACTTAGCCTCACGGTCCGAATGGCCTTCAGATTCATCAGGGTGCAAGTTGATACGGTCTTGGAGTTGTGTTCTAAACAAGCACCAAAGACAAATCTGATGGGGATCTGTCGGACATTTGCTTGCAACATTCCTGACAAGGTTTGAACCCTGTGGTTTTAGGAGGTGGCATTTCTCATGCACAGTAGTTTAACGTAACATTTTTAGGAAACACTTGGAGACATGGGATGGCTCAAGATTCGCGTTGGGCGTGGAAAAAAAAAAAAAAGGAACAGATGGCACATTCACACATCACTGCCGGAGCAGAACGTTGGTGCAGAGCCACATGACATCACATACCAGGACACTGAGGGGCTGCTAAAGATTTTTTTTTACATCAAGTCCGATGCCAGGGTAATATTCAACAAGCACTGGCATAGCCAATAGGTCTCGCCTTTGGGACCTTATAAGTATTTAGCCATGCAACACTTGATGTTGTTGCACCAATTATGATTATGATTCGTGTGCCTATTTTGTGGGTCGAATAGGAGTGTCTTCCAGTTTTAAACTGCTTTCAAATACGCACATTAGCATAAAAAAAAAGCATTACAAAGAAAATATATGCAGCAAGAGCAAAAGCAAATTGTTTAGAAGATAGTAATGAGGAAAGGGAAAGTAATACAATATATACCTTTGTATTTATAGTTGCAAACATGGACTAGTCCTATTTAAACACCATATCAAAACCCTTCGATAAATGTCAAGGGAGCGAAATGCATCCAGGCAGTGTGCCCGGACAGAAAGCAGAGGTCACGCCTCATCGTAGCAAGTCAAGTCGCACAGCGTGCAGTAAAGATCTCTCGGGATTCTTCCGAGGTTTTAATTGTCAAGAACAGCATTAATAAAGACACGACAAAAAATATACTATACCAGTGCAATACAGAAATAAGGATTCAAGAGTTTCAACCGCGAGCCCTTTGGCGAGCCAGTCAAAAAGATGCCACTAACTGTGTGTGAACTGAATTGCGGTTTTGCACCGTGGCACTTGGGAAAGAGATACTACAGTTTGTATGGTTTTGAAATTGCGTTTGTTTGGTCTTGAAGAAGGTGGTGTGACCCAAGCTTCCACCGAAAATCTGCGTCAAAACTATTTGGATTTTTATGAAGATTGTCTAAAATGATGGTTTGATTAGGTTGTGTATATAATTATTTTTAATCTAGGAATTCTATATTTGTGATTATTAATCAATTTTTGCGATTTAATACATTGGTTTAACACTTTTTGATCTGTTTTATGAGATGCCTATAGAAGTGACTGTCGGAACAGAGAAGTATGGAATATTTGTTATGAACTGCCATTGTAACATCAAGTTAGAGGTGAGTCAATTTGTATATTTAATTAATGACTAAACAACATTGGAGAGCATGGTGATTTGTTTTGGCATGTCACGAGTCAGGAAATATAAAACCCATTTCTGGGTTCTGAAATAAAACGAAAAGATACTGGCCCTCAGATAATCATACATGTTGGCTCAAGTTCGCAAATCAGACAAAGAAAACCAAATCAAACAGGACAGAGATGTGTGGTAATGCTCCATTCTTCTGTGGTGCGCAATATGTTACACCACACAGCTGCCAAGAAGTTTAGTATTGTGGAAGTGACAAAGCTACAATTCAATGCAGTGAAATAGCTGAACGTCTTCCAAATGGCTCAGACTTCAACAGACATCCCCAGCCATTTCAAAAGTGGGAGAATGGCCAATTGATGCAACATGGCAACGATCTTAGGTTTCAGGCTGATTAAGAAGGGCAATAAACTAGACCATGCTAGAGTCAAAGAAACCTGGTACTCAGGAATAAGGAATATCCCACAGGGTTAGTGCAAAATATTTTGCAAATACTTTCTCCCTCCATCACGGCGTTCGACAGAATGTAGGTTTCGGTAACGGAGAAAGAAATTTAAGTGAACCAGACTAAGCTTTTGAGTCATGATTCCCAGTATTATTTTGTGAAGTGAAATTGAAAAAGAGCAACACATCAATGCAAAATATCATACTTTATCATTTACCATGTAGACTTCAGTTGTATATGTGCTGATTTCTTCTCGCGCCAGAAGGGTATAACATTTTATCACAGTGTAACATTCCTCGTTTGGCCTTCTTGGTATCTGGCCCCTCATCAGCTTCACTACCTTATTTATTATATAGCCCTTTACAATGAACTTAGTGCCATTTCTAAGCATGGTAGATCCCAGGTGTTGCAATTAGGTAAGCTAATTGCACAATTATCAACCTCACAAGCGGGAAAGACTGAGTTGGCCGTACCGATATCCAGACCAGTAACCGACAGGTCAGACGAGGTGCCAGCAGCAAACGTTCAACTCACTGAGACATCTAAACTGCTAGGAATGTTTCCTGCTCTGCAGTTTGAAGAGGACATCAAGGTCATAATGTTTGTTGTGTACATACCTTTCATCAAACTCAGAGATCAGGAAGTGCTCTGAGAACAACGTGGTATGTGAAAGTATATTACTTCAGTGAGACAATCCAAACATTGCAACAATGCAGCCTTTGGCGTTTGAACAGCTAGACTGGACCACAGCTCATTTGGCTTACCACAGTAAACAACCAACAGTTACTGCATCGGCCATCTTAAAATTAGTAATATTTACAGTTAGAAAAGAAATAAGATCAATTATATGAATTTACAATTGACAAAATATTTTTTCCGAGTTCCCCAGGAATAAAAGGTTGATGCAAAACTGCAAACAAACATCATTTCCCACAATACGAAAGGCAGAGAGGCAACATTTACAAAAGCTACATGTGAACATCTAAAGACGACGACGCACCAAAGCAAAGATGCTTCTAAGTGGCACACGAAGTAAACGAGGAGTACGATACAAACTGAGCACACTGCCATGTACGAGTCATGTCTTGTGCCCCAGAGCAGCTTCTTCCCTTACACCTCACATACCCCACGGTACAGCAGCACCAAGGGGAGCCCCCTGCCACGTTCATTACAGGAGTGTACTTACTCTGCATGTCACAGTCCACGCACTGAGTGTTGCCTCTGATATTTCTGGCTTGCTATCCGAGACTTGTTCTTGCTGCCAGATGTCAGAGGGAGAACGAAGTTATAGATGGGGTAAATCAGGGATGGAAATATAGGAATAAGGACCGTGGGCAAAGGAGCGGGCGATTTAAGCTGATAAAGGGTGAAAAGAAGAGGCTTCCAACGGCAGAGAAAGCCATGGTAGACGAGGGAGTAAAAGAGCACAAGAGGCGGGAGGAAACACGGGAGACCAGGAGACAGGACAAGGGCGGGGTAACAATGTGTGGTGAAGGGACACAGTAGAGGGGCAGCGGAATGGAGGAGGGACAGGTAAGAAGAAAGGGGAAAGGGTCACGAAGGGAGACTAGAGCTCGCCTTCCCCTTTGTGCGGCCGCAGTCCTTACTGGGAGTCCAACAGCACCTTGAAGACCGAGTGACATTTCCTCTGCTGCAGGACACGGAGGACCGAGGCGGGGCAGGAGCCTCAACGGACGATACCGGTTGTAAGAGGAGCACAGATGCGCGCGCTCACTGTTTACTGTGCCCTTCTTTGCGTGCATGCGTGCGCAGTCTGCTCATTTTCAAGCACTGCACTCGTGCTTGTGGCGCGCCTCTGCTCGCTCCCGCAAGGTGGATGCCGCCACAAGCACGTGTGTGCTTAAAAATGAGCAGAGCGACGGCTAAAGGCCCTCCTATGCAGCGCATGCGCGCTGCGTAGGCGAGACCTAAAAAGGTGAGGATCTGTAGTTAAAGGTATAAATCGGAAAAGGAACTTTTCTAAATTCTACTTTTGTTTACTATTAAAAATCCAGTTCAATAGTAAATTCTACTTTTTTGTATTAACTATTAAAAATAGTTTAGGTATTTTTCTAGCTAGTTTTTAGTCTGGCTTTCTACATAGGGCAGCTTGGCCTGCCACAGTGAAAAAACAGCATGTTAACATTACATTTCTACATGCCCAATTTTGAAATGCCCTGCACCCTGCCTTGTGGGCTACAAGGCCTACATTGGGGTGACAATATTTAAAAGGGAGGGTATTTACCTGTCAAAAGGGTTGACACTTACAGGTCGAACTGCAGTTTTTACACTGCTGCAGTCAGTGTAAACATGGGTTTAGGCATATCCTGTGTAGCCCATCGCTGTAGTGGACTGCAGAAAAGTGCGAAATCTACTCGCACACTCTTTATGGCGAGTCAGATTTTTACGGCCTAGTGGCCCATTCTGGCGAGTTGAAAAAAAGGCGTTCGGTTCACTCACAAAGTGAATGAACAGTAAAGAGGCCTTCAAATCTTGCTTTTATTTTGTCACAGTTCAGAGAGGTCAAAAGTCAGTTTATCTGACTACAAAGTGAATTGTATGAAGACAAAGTAAAGTAGAGGATTTTGTACAGTAAACTATCTGAAAGTCGTGCTGTACAAAGTGAAAAGAAAGGCTGTCCGTTTTTTTCTAGCAGAACATTTAAATATCTAATAAGTGAAGTGTTGAAACATTTCAAATTATATTTCATTCGGTATAAAAGCACATTTGTTGTAACTGAAAAGAAAAAAAAGATTTCAATAGGATGAAAACCAATGAGAACGCTTTACTTGATAATGTGAAAATAATCATTTTTGCTAAACCCCAATTTACAAAGATTTATACGCTATATTGTTTTATCAGTAAAACTGCATGTTAGTGCGAATGTTTGTGGCCATTTCAATTGAAAATGTACTGTCTGTAAATCACAGTCACTTCCACATTGTGCTTTAGTAATATATCAAAAGTGAGTTTTTACACATTAACTGAGAAACATTCCTGCCCCCGCCCTGATGCCAATGCTATTAACGAACTTAATATTCACATGACCCCTGACTTGCCTCTTAACTTTAAAAAATGGATTATAGAAAAGGCTTTGATGGATATGCGCTCGGGCAAAGCACCCGGCCCAAACTGCTTCCCCTGCGAGTTCCACAAAAAATACCAATCTCAACTGATGGCGCCATATTTGGCGGCCCTCAACGCCGCTGTGGATGGAGGCTGCCTTCCGCTGGATTGGAGGCACGCAGAGATAGTTTTCTTAAAGCCGGGCCGGCCGCCTGAACTCCACTCCTCATCCCGCCGGATTTCTCTCCTCAATGTCGAAGCCAAACTCCTGGCTAAGGCAATTGCCAATCGTTTAATCCCACATTACGGAGTTGATCCACCCGGACCAGGCCGGCTTCATGCCCAGTCGTCCAGGGAAGACATGGCTTGGCAGTTCGGGCTGGACTGTTCCCATGAGGCACAGGGTCAGACTGATTTGCATATGGCCATGTCTGAACTGGGGTGGTGGAGTGAGCTAAAGAATGATGATGGATTAAACCCAGATCAGTTGACTGGGGGCGAGTGTTTGATTGGCTCAAACGTTCCGTCCATCATCCCCTTTTGCATCGTCGTGCTACACGGCATAATATTCGCTGTGCGCATCATGCCTTCACAGCCGTAGACAGACTTCATGGACCAGCAGCACTTCTCCTTGCAGACATCGAGAAGGCTTTTGATTCGCTTAGTTGGACATCTCTTCGCATTGCTCAGTCGCCTGAATATCGGCCCTCGTCTCCTTACATTAATACATCTTTTATACACAGATATCACCACCTCAGTCCGGGTAGCTGATTCCATCTCGGGAAGCTTTCCTATCGGCCGGGGAACTCAGGGATGCCCCCTGTCGCCTTACCTTTTTGCGCTGGCCATGGAGCCACTGGCGGCTTGGGTATGGATAGATGCTCCGGTCTATAGCTTTGAGTGGTCACGAGAGGTCTCGGACAGCATAGCGCTCTATGCAGATGATGTGCTCTCTCACGTAGCCTAATAGAACTGGCCCGCGCCTTTTAAGAATTATGCAAATTTTTGGCAAAACCTCCGGCCTATACATGAACATGGGTAAATCCTTCCTGTGGCCCTTGCGTGGGGGTGACCAATTGGGCGGATGGTCACGTGAGGTGACGGTAGTCCCAAATGGATTCAAATATTTGGGGGAGTTTCTCTCAGCTTCAGTTCACCTCATGGGACAGGAATCTGGCCCACCTATGGGCGCAAACTAGAGATCAGGTGCGCTCGTGGTCGCACCTACCACTATCCCCGTTTGGCAGATCTGCCATATGTAAGATGGTCTCTTTGCCCCATCTTCTATATCAGCTTCAGAATCACCCATACCAGATACTGCCCTCATGGTTCTGACAACTGAATGTAATCAGTTTCCCTGGGGGGGATGGGGGGGAGGTGGGGCACAGCGCGAGTGGCCTTAAGGACTTTCTTCTAGTCTACATATTGCGGGGTATGGCGACTCCTGATGTCCAGGAATACCATTGTTAAAAGCAAAACGACAATCGTGAACATTACCTGCGCCATCTTGTCTGGTGGAATTCTATGTGCACATAAGTTGCAGTCATTTTAATCCATCACAGCCATTTTGTACTCTGTTGGTCACCTTTGTTTCACCCTGCCCTTACTAGCATCCCTCTGACCCTCTGACCGACCTGGTACGTGTGCTGGGGGCTATAAACTATTTGCTGCAACAAACCTCAGCGCCACTTGCTGCCACAAACTCGTTTTTTCCGCTCATCTCTGTTTTCAGGCAAACCTTTGGACACTCTACCCCTCACTGCACCTAGTTACACAAACAGGTTCCAAAAAGACTCTTGCAACATGATTTATTGCACTGCAAACAGCAAGACTTGTTGTTACCAACAAAGGGACCTGTTTTTATTAATAGAACGGACTCTTAGATCTGGCCGGTCTCACATGTTTTAGACCCTGAAGCAAGGTCCAGCTGCAAGATAAGATTGTCTGTTTGACCTGGGTGGGAAGAGAATTACTGTTGGGCTTGTGTGACAACCTGCCCGGGCGGGGACCCCAAGCTTGTGTAACCATGTTGATGAAACCAATGCATTGTGTCAAACCTGTATAAAAGGAAGAGCCAAAGGAGTTATCAGCAGAACACCTCCCTCAGACATCCCGGTGTCTGCAGTTGACGTGATCTCCTCATGAGAAATAAACCTTTTTCTTGTCTTCCAGTTTCCAGCACTTGCCTCATAATTTTGATAGCGAACCCAAAGTGAATTAGAGGTGGAACCCTGCACCGGGCAGCATTGAGGTTCTTAGAAGACTCGCTGCCTTTCACAAATTGGCGCCCAAACGTGGGGGCCCATCAGCGACGCGTGGGTCCAGTAGAGAGGTCCTAACGACGGAGTGAACGACTAAACGATTGGGGTATACCTGCCTGAGAAGACCCTTGTCTGACTGCCGATCGACTGAACTTCACCGGTTCCGAACGGACCTCTCTCGAGTGACCTGCGGTCCTGACTGGGACCTTAGAGGAACGCCGCATTGATTGTTGGAGTGAGAGGACAACCAGGCGCTGGAAGGGGAAGACGAAGAACCGTCCATACGGTCCGGGTAAGGTCGTGAAAAAAACGACAAATTGATTGAATAGTTTGATTGAAATACTAGTATTCCTTTTTTGATATTGAGTTATTTGCGACATTTCCCTGCTTGCAAACAACGAAGAATAGGAATATTCTCTCTTTGCAGGCAGCGAAGGACAGGTAGTGCAGACTTTTTGTCTAAATTGATTGATTGAGATATTCATTTTTGACCGATAAATACGTCATGCCTGTTTTCTCTAGATTGTTTGATTGTAATTGTTTTGGACCAGACCGTTCGTTAGAGGTCAGTCAGCCGGCACCGCCGGAAGGCACCCCTAACAAGGACATGTACGTAAAGTATGGATTAGCCACCGTAGCTTATAGCAAACTATGGCATAAATACACTAGGAAGGACCGGGTAAATCAGTGGCCACTGACGGGATCTTTCGATCCCGCTAAAATAGAAACGTTAGAATTAGCTCTCCACAAAAAGAAAACTAGACCAGCCATGTTTGACAGTTTTAGTCTATGGCGAAAAGAGGCAGCTCAAAGAAAGAAAAGGGACGAAGCTAGACAAGATAAAGAAACGAGAAAATCAGCTTACCAAGCCTGTAAAAGATTAGAAGAAAAACTAAAAGAAAAGGAAATTGATAAAAAGGAACAGGAATCAAAAATATCAGGTCAATGCCCTGTTAGAACGCCCTTGACTCTTTACCCCAAGTTACCAGCAAAACAAAGGGTAGATGATGATTTATTGTTAGGTCCCCCAATCATATACATGCCACCCCCTTACGCCCCTACTCATCCCGTAGTACAAAGCCAGGACCACCAAAGTATAGCCGGAGATGGCACGATCGCCTCAGTCTCCACCGCCTCTGCTCCCACCGAGTCACCCACACCAAATGCCTCAAAGGATACAGTAGTAGAGGTAGGATCAAAAGAAAAAGGAGCGCACAGGGTCCTGCGATTAAGTAAAAATGAGCGAGCAGGCATTGATAAAATAGTTAAATCCCTCATAGATAGGAAGGAGACAGAAGAGTATGTAACTGACATATGCAACTCCTATGTTGAAAACCGCAAACGATACTTTATTGTATGTCTCTGTTAACACACTCTTAATGCATATGAAGAGAAGTACCAAGATGTAGGGCCCGAGCGGCTAGTGGCTCTCTATAGGAAGGTAGACACCGGAGATGAAGGCGACAACGATGTTACAGAACTCTTTTCATCCACACTGGAGGTATTCCGTCACCTCGTGGAACAAGGACGGATAGATAAGAACAGGACATCTAAGATAGGAGGACCCCCGGTGGAAAAACCAGATAGCATGATGCCGATAAAAGAAGCTGCCCCTTATTGGGTACCTCCTAGAGGACAAGGGACTCATGACGATATGAACCATCAAGACACTAGAGGAAGGGTGGTCTACAATTGGGTGTATCAACCATGGGACAGACAGGACATTTTGACGTTCCGTAAATCTTTACCGGATTTACGAAAGAACCCCACCGCCTTTTACACCGAGCTAGGTACCGCTCTGGGATCAACAATAATGACACTTGCCGACATAGACTTGTTCTTCGGGTTATGTTTGCCAGCAGATGTGTGGAAACAGATTAGGAAAATAGACCATACCGAACTGCTTGGTCATACCTGGGAACAACTCAACACACTAGATAAACAGCGGAACCCTGGTCAAAAACCGGTTAAAGCAATATTGGACCTCCCTGACAAAATAGTGCAGAAAGTGAAAACGCTGATCCCAGAGAAAAAGATAGACTGGTCCATAGTAACCGCGTGCCGCCAGAAACCACAAGAGGATGTCCGAGTATTTCTCCAGATTTGAAACTGTGTTCTCCGATTACAGTGGACAAGACATGTCCACCGCAACCGGACACCACTTATTTGTGCAGAACTATGTCAAAGGACTACTGCCAGATGTATCCCAGAAATTACAAGCCAGCGAAAGTAGTTGGGCAGCATCTAAACCGGTGGCCATTCTCCAAATGGCCCAGTACTATGAGCATCAGAGAAACGAAAATGACAGGGTTACAGAAAGGAAAAAGAAGGACTTGAAGGTAATGGTAGCACAACTCCAGGGGGCGAATACAGGAAGGGAGCAATATAGGGGAGGATACCAGCAGAATACCCCTAGAGTACAGCCACCTAGAAACAATTAATCAACATCATATGTAGGACGCCAAGACCTAGGACAGGATCAATGTGCATTTTGCAAAAAATATGGACACTGGAAAACCCAATGCCCGGCTTTGTTAGGGGCAGAGGGGCGAGGGAAATAGCAAGTGGACAGAGAGGAAGAGGACGTGGGAGAGGGTACGCGAGTGAAGCAAGCGAGGAAAGGCCAGGAAGAGTGAACACATTTGACCATCCCAAACAGAATCAGTACCAACAGACAGATTATGATAATACGTACGACTTTGCATAGGACAGCCAGGGGCAAGGGAGGGATCCAGTTGAGCTCCTTGTTGATCAGCAAGGCCCTTATGTTACCGCTGAGGTCCTGGGCACAAAGTCGCCATTTCTGGTAGACATGGGAGCAACACGTAGTGCACTATCCAAACGACTGATTCCAAGGGCACCCTTGTCAGGCTCACATGCGACCTCAATAGGATTTGACGGTACGCCCTCCACCAACCCTTTGTCCCGACCGATCCCTTTTAACCTTGACAACAATAGCGTCGAAACGACATTCCTCCTCTCTTCCAACACCCCAGACGCCATTATGGGTCTCGACCTTTTGAAACACTTCCATGCGACTATCAGATGCTCACCAGACGGAGTGCGTGTCGTCCTGTATGACAACCCCCAGCGCCATAGAGAGAACCCCTCTCAGCACATGTTTCCCATCTCCGAGACTGACGCATCCCTACTGGACACTTTGCCATCACACTTATGGGCTAGGGCTGATTCAGACGTAGGACGAATGATGATTGACCCAGTACACGTAACAATACGACAGGACGCAACCCTACCGAAAGTACTGCAGTACAAAATATCGCCAGAGGGTGAGAAGGCACTGACAGAGATCATACACTCTTTGGTAGAGGCAGGGGTGGTAGAGGAAGTAGTGAGCAACGTTTGTAACAGTCCCATACTACCGATTGTAAAGAGACAAGGAGAGGGAGACGGAAAAGCCTACCGCTTCATCATTGACCTGCGGGAGATAAACAAAATCGTAGTGCCACAATACCCAGTAGTTTCCGACATCACGACAATTTTGACTTTAATCCCCTCCACTGCCACCACCTTCACTGTAATTGACCTCAAAACGCATTCTTTTCCATACCTATACACAAGGACAGCCGCTATCTATTTGGATTCACCCTAAACTCCCGTTCGTACAGATTTTGCAGAGCACCTCAGGGGTACACTGAGAGCCCAAGCATCTATAGCCAGGCGCTTAAAAGACAGTTGGACGCCATACAATTGCCAGATGGAGTGGCACTAATACAATATGTAGACGACATCCTTCTAGCAGCGGACACCATACCAATAGCCGTCACAGCCACCATCAAACTACTCCATTTTCTTGCTGAGAATGGTCACAAGGTCTCCCGAAAGAAATTGCAGTTCTGTAAATCACAAGTGACCTATTTGGGTCACCTTTTATCCAAAGAAGGGAGGAAACTCACGCCTGACAGGATGCAGACAATTCTAGACACCCCTGTCCCCAAAGATCAGAAACAAGTCCGCTCTTTGATAGGTCTCACTTCATTTTGCCGACAGTGGTTACCGAACTTTAGCCTCATTGTCAAACCCCTACTCTCCCTCCTAGCTAAAGACATCCCCTCACCTCTCCCCTGGACCCCCGAATGCCAGTCAGCCTTTAAAGAACTACGCAATGCCCTCTGTTCAGCGCCTGTCCTAGGAACCCCGGATTACTCCAAACCATTCTTCCTCTACACGCACGAGAGGGAAGGATGTGCATTGTCTGTCCTAACACAATCAATTGGTCACAAACAACGCCCTTGTGCATATTTCTCTGCCACCCTCGATCCAGTAGCCAGAGCGCTGCCAGCGTGCCTGAGCGCTGTGGCAGCAGTATCAATACGCCAGAGCGAAGGAATAGTACTCTCCAATCCAGTCACTGTTTTAGTACCCCATGCAGTCGACACAATACTAAACCAGACCAAAACCCAACACTTGACTAGCGCCCGACTGACAGGATATGAGTTGACCCTGCTAGCACCGCACATTACCCTAAAGCGATGCACCACCCTCAATCCAGCCACACTGTTACCCCTACCCGAAAATGATCCTAGCGTGACTCCACTACACGACTGTGTGACACTAACCGATGAACAAACAAAGAGTAGAATAGATCTCAGAGACACCGCCTTTCTAGAACCAGATGGAGAACTATGGGTGGATGGTTCGTGCATCAAACTCCCCGACGGCACCACCTCAGCTGCATACGCTGTCACCACAGCCCGAACCGTTCTGGAAACAGCCCGTATTCCCCAACGTTCAGCCCAGGCTGCAGAACTCATTGCCCTCACACGAGCATGTATCTTAGCGACTGACACGACAGTTAACATATACACCGACAGCCAATATGCCTTCGGGGTGGTTCACCATTTTGGGGTCTTATGGAAAGAAAGAGGGTTCCAGACTTCACACGGTACACCCATCCTGCATGGAGATTTAGTCTCCGCCTTGACGCAAGCAGTCCTCCTCCCCAAGAAGTTAGCAGTGATAAAATGCCAAGCACATAGGAAAGTGACTGATCTCATTGGACAGGTAAATGCACTAGCAGACGTTACTGCCCGAGCCACGGCAGGAGACAGAACTACGACACGAATGTATGTGACCAGGTCACAAGCTGAACGATGGACTGACGCTAGGACCACTGTAAGGGACATACAGACTACAGGCACACAAGACGAATTGACCGAGTGGGAAAAGGTGGGACTAAAAGACGAGGCCTATGAGCATTTGGGCGGCACCAAGACCCACCTCCATTAACGATGTCCCGAACATATTAATGTCGGATTACTTGCATAAATTGACAAACGAGCTAACAATTATCCACCAACAGGTGCAGCAAGCCTTGCCTGACGTATCCAGGGGCCCGGGACATGAAATAAAGCCAGGCGACCATGTATTGATTCGCAACTTCCAAAGAACGAAGAATCTGGAGCCTAGGTGGACGGGCCCCTGGCAAGTCCTGATCACCACCCGAACTGCCCTCCGAGTGGAAGGAAAACGAAACTGGCTGCACGCTCATCATTGCAAACGAGTCCCTCCAACCCTGGCAACCTGTGAAGGGGTGAAGGTGCAAGAGGAAGTACTCGCGAGAGACCGACCAGCTCTGAGTTGCTACCCACAAGAAGACACCCTCGAACTATCAGAATTTCCCGACCCCACGGTGCCACCCAGGAAAGGGTACAACCCAAGATCGACGAAAGGAGGGAGCTCCAACGACCAGGCCACTAACTAAGTCAAGGTCTCAGATCAGTAGCACAGTCAAACAACGCTACCAGGAAAGCGCCAGACAAAAGTCTGTGGTCCTAACAGTTGTTGAGCTCCTCGAAGATGATGGAAGAAACTGAACACCTGCAAAACCACCGCAAAGACACCAAGACTGCTAACCTGCACAGCACAAAGACAATTGCACTTGTAGCCGCATTTCTCACCTGTCTCCTGCTAATGGTCGCACTCTGGATCATTGAAGAGAATGCACCTGCATACAGAACATTGTCACCCACCATGCAACCAACCACCAAGAAAGAACACTACCTGGTATCACTACCGCCACATCTCCGAGAACGACGCAAAGAATTCTGGAATAGTTCTTTCGTGCAGATGTTGCACCAGCACAATCTTGCCACCAATGCTACCAACTGTTGGGTCTGTGGGCTGTTACCATCAAGGATCAGAGACTTGGACAATTGGAAGTTGGCTTTAGGGCATCTTGAAGGAGTGGGGTTGGAAAATATCAATGACTCTCTTGGTCCCAGTATTGACAATATGTGGTTGTTGTTTGGGTATACACTGTATACCACCTTTGTGTTCTCTTTGCACAACTACCTTGCACCCTAAGACTATGGACACTCAGCTAACAAAAATGAGTGTAATGTATGATCAAGAGATACGGGACATTATGGAGATCGAAATAGACTGACAAGCTGGCTAGTTATGTTCAAAGGGGCCAATGTTAAAAGCAAAACGACAATCGTGAACATTACCTGCGCCATCTTGTCTGGTGGAATTCTATGTGCACAAAAGTTGCAGTCATTTTAATCTATCACAGCCATTTTGTACTCTGTTGGTCACCTTTGTTTCACCCTGCCCTTACTAGCATCCCTCTGACACTCTGACCGACCTGGTACGTGTGCTGGGGGCTATAAACTATTTGCCGCAACAAACCTCAGCGCCACTTGCTGCCACAAACTCGTTTTTCCTCTCATCTGTTTTCAGGCAAACCTTTGGACACTCTACCCCTCACTGCACCTAGTTACACAAACAGGTTCCAAACACCGAAAAGACTCTTGCTGTTTGCAGTGCAATAAATCATGTTGCAAGACTTGTTGTTACCAACAATGGGACCTGTTTTTATCAACAGAACGGACTCTTAGATCTGGCCGGTCTCACATGTTTTAGACCCTGAAGCAAGGTCCAGCTGCAAGATAAGATTGTCTGTTTGACCTGGGTGGGAAGAGAATTACTGTTGGGCTTGTGTGACAACCTGCCCGGGGCGGGGACCCCAAGCTTGTGTAACCATGTTGATGAAACCAATGCATTGTGTCAAACCTGTATAAAAGGAAGAGCCAAAGGAGTTATCAGCAGAACACCTCCCTCAGACATCCCGGTGTCTGCAGTTGACGTGATCTCCTCATGAGAAATAAACCTTTTTCTTGTCTTCCAGTTTCCAGCGCTTGCCTCATAATTTTGATAGCGAACCCAAAGTGAATTGGAGGTGGAACCCTGCACCAGGCAGCATTGAGGGTCTTGGAAGACTCGCTGCCTTTCACACCATGCAGCCTCACATCTCCTTATCCAGAACAGCTGGTGGTACGGGGATAGACGAGATCCAGCATATGCAGTCGAACGCTGGCTGATGGATACCACGCAACTACATACGATTCTATATTCCAGTCCGACACTTAGATGACTGCCGCCTGCGACCAGGACAGTATTTCTGACTTGGAATCGGGCGCTGCGCAGCATGGGGTGGTGGGGTAGATTGACAAAGGAAACCCCTGTTTGGCATAATGGACTGCTGCCACAACTGTCACTGTTGTCCGGGTTTCGGGGCTGGTAGATCGGGATTGACAGTGGGGGCTGTCCTACATGGTCGGAACTTAAAGTCGTTCCAGGAACTCCAGACAGAATATGCCATGCCCCGTTCGCAATTCTACAAGTACCTCCAATTCCGACATGCCTTCTACCCCTACCTAGCCCATCAACAAGATACATCTGACTTCAACCCTGTTGAGGGTAAAGTCTTTATGGGGGAACAGGGTGACCACAAAATAGCGAAGATATATTGCACACTCGGGACTAACAGCCCCACCACACTGAATAAAACTCGATTCGTGGCAGTTGGACCTGGGCCCCATGGATGATGACTGGGTGGAGGCGATTGAGTCCCCGCGCAGTGCAGCTATTGCGGCACGCCTAAGACTTATTCAATTTAAATACCTCCATCGGGTCTACTTCACTAGATATAGGCTTTGGCGCGCCGGACTGATCGCCTCCTCCCACTGTCTGCGTTGTGGGGCTGCAGAGGGCACCTTCTTACATACAGTATGGCAGTGCACGACCTTGCTGAAGTTTTGGCGGGGTGACCACATGCCTCAGAGGTCTTGGGATGGGATATTCCACTTTTGCCACGTCTAGCCATACTCCATATTACAGAGGAAATAGGCGGCAACAGGTACAAGCGCCATTTGTGGTTTCTTGGTCTTACGCTAGCTAAGCCTGATATTGCCAAGGCTTGGAAAGATGTGTCACCACGATCTGTTACAGTTTGGAAGAAGGGCCTAGATTTCTCTATGGATCTAGCGATAACCATTTTCAAGGCGGGGGGTGCACTCAGAAACATCCTAAAATATGGAAGAGGTGGGCAGATTATAGGGGGCTCTACCTGGAAACTATCCCTCCCATTTCTGCTATCGGGGGGGCTGCCATGATGACTGGACAGTGGCGGCTCCTCCATAGGGGCGTGGGGGCGTCACCCCACTGCTTTCTCACAGTGCGAGAAACAGACACATAAAATGGTAAAACTACCATTTTATGTTTCTGCTTCTCGCTCTGCGAGAAAGCAGAAGTGCCTGTTTGGGGGCGGGGGTGGCAGTCCTTCGAGGGCAGGGGAGGGGGGTGGGGGGAGTGGCTTGCCCACTGTTGTGGGTAATGACTGTTTGGTCGGCCCCAGGGCTTACCAACCCAGTCATGCGCACTCTCCATTTTTCTCTAGGTAGGCTGCTGCATGCAGCCTACATAGAGAACACAGCCCGGCTGGGGCGCTCTCCGCTGCGCCTCACCAATCACAACGCTGCCATTGCAGCGTTGTGATTGGCGGAGGGGAGGGAGGCTGCCTGTGGCTGCTTCCTGTTGGGACCCCACCACTGCCAGGAGCTGAGGCGGCGTAGGACTCAGGACCCGGTAAGGCAAGTTTTTTTTTTTTTTTTTTTTTATTATAACACCTCCCCCCACTCCCCCCCCCCGTGACCCCTACCCGCGAGTCCCCTACCCGCGACTGCCATGTTCCACCGGCCGCGACCAATCTCTTGTCAGTACGCCACCACCTGCAGAACTTACCTATCGCATCTCTCACCCGGGGCGCACACCGTTCCTGCACAGTCTCTACAGACATCTCTCTCCTGCACTTATCTCGCGCCCGCAGATCACCTTTATACGTCACCCGCTGCACATCTCCCATAAATCTTAAATACTGCATATGTCCCCTGCTTATCGCATTCCTCGCGCTCCCTTTACTTCACACACGTTTCACGCACACAACTCACCTAATGCACATTTTACCCCAGTAACACCTTCCCCGCGCACATCTCACCTACTCAATATCTGCAGCTCCATAACTTACCCACTCTACGTGTGACCTTCTGCACTTTCTCCCCTATACCTCTCCCTGCGGCCCCGGACCAAACAACGTGCCATGCGTTATGCTGCGTGTCTGGACTTTACTGGGATGTCTCGGAGGCTGCTGGGGTCGCCCCAAAGCCCAGGACATCGGGAGAGGCGTGGTGAGTACCCGGGAACATGGTTGAGGGACACTTGGGGAGGTGGTGAAGTGGTGGGGAAAGAGGAGTGCAAGAAAGGAGGTGAGAAGGTGGATGGGGAGGTGCAAGTACAAGAAACACTCCTTCGTCCAACAGGCAACAGCTCTGCAAGGCTGTAGTAATGTCATTGGAGCGCTATACTGTTCTGTGTCAGCATGGATGGTCGCTGAGAGGGAAATGTGTGTGTGTGTGTCGGGATTTTATGATGGTACGACCGTGAGAAAGGGCCACATACAATTAGAAGAGGAGATAGCATGAGACAGAGGGGTGCAGCATGTCGGCACTTTTGAGCGGGGTACCAGGCCGATGGTTTCTTCCCCGTTTATCTTGTATTGCAGTATTTACATAGCGCTTACTAACCCTGTTTGGGGCGCTGAAGCGCTTGCCTAAGTGGGTAGCACGCCGCACCGTGTATGGTGAGTGGTTGGAAGGCTGTCTTTCTTTTGATCCTGTGTGGGAAGTGTAACCTCCGAGGTGGTGTTGTGGGACAGCGCTTAGCAGGGTGATGAATGGAGAAGTCGGAGAGAGTGGCGCGCGGTTTATATTCTCCGCTGTTTGATAGCAAAGTATGTGTATTTGTATAAACTGGAAAGCTAATGTTTGGGGACAAAATGGTGGCATTAACCCCTTCGGTGCTCATGACGAGCTGGACTCGTCATGGCACACAGTGCTCGTGTGCTCATGACGAGTCCAGCTAGTCATAAGACCCACCCACGGGGGAAGCGCTGGCGCTCCCCCGTGGGGATCCGATCGTTGGGTTTTTTCGGGGAAGGCAGGGGAAGGGCTTCCTCTGCCTCCCCCCGCCCTCTTCCAACGACATCAGCGCGCGAGGCGCGCTGGACGTCATTGGGGTTTCCTCAGCGCGACGCGCTGGAAGCCATTTGCTTCCAGCGCGTCGGGGAATAAGGTAAGTTTTGGCTCGGGAGGGGGGTTTGAAAGAAAAGAGGCATCGAGGGAAAGGAAAACGCTTCCTTTCCCTCGATGCCTCTTTGTGCATTCCTGCTGCACGATCATGCGATCGTGCAGCAGGAATGCCCACTAGACACCAGGGAATTTCTTTTTAAATGTATAAATACTGTTTTGGGGAGCGGCCCCTTGGGCAAGGGTCGCTCCCCCTTTGGGGGCCATATGTATTTGGTGCTCTGCCCCCCTGTGGGGGGCAGTTTATCCTATTGTAGCCCACTAGACCACCATGGAGAAACGGTGGGGAGTGGCCTCTTGGGCAAGGGTCACTCCCCTTTGGGGGCATTGTGGCAGATCGACCAAATGATATAGTGCCCACTATTTTATTTATTTTATGTAATGCGTTTTTATATAGCGCAGACTTTACCCGAAGGTGTCAGAGCGCTTCACAATAGGGAGAATGGCAGTGCATACACCACCCCCCGTGTGAAACAAAAGAGGCCTCTTATGTGCATTCCTGTCTAAATACTGTTTTGGGGAGCGGCCCTTGGGCAAGGGTCGCTCCCCTTTGGGGGCCATATGCTTTGGTGCTCTGCCCCCTGGGGCCTTGAATCGGGCAGCATTGTGCACTGGCCTGGCAGGTTGCTGGCAGTGCATACCCCCGCTGTGTGGCATCCCGGGCTGAAACAGCTTCCGGGGCACACACATGTGCATGATATAGAGGCATACTGCAATAAGTGGCACTCAGAACACAATGAAGAGCGAACTAGAGGGGGCTGAGAGTGAAAGTATAGTGTGTTTGGAAGAGAAGAGATTTGAGGTCAGCTTTGAAGATCCGGGTAGTGGAGGCGGCACGGAGCAATGGGGGAAGCGATTCTCACCGGATTGCGCCATCGATCTTTCCCTTTTGAAGAGGGGGGTGCGCAAGCAGAAGCTTTTCCGCATTGCGAGCCACCGGACAATTTCAATTTATTTGCCAGGTAACGAGGGAGGACGTGTGTAAGGCTTTGTGTGTGATGCAGGCAGTTTTGTAAATAGATCTTGCCTCGATCGGAAGCCATCGAAGAGAGGACAGGATAGGAGTGACGTGGCCGCTTCGTTTAGACCCTGAAATGAAGCGAGCTGCTGAATGGAGGATGGATTTGAGAGGGGAGAGGTGGGATCAGTGGCGTAGCTAGGCACTCTGCCGCCCGTGGCGGTCCCTGCCTTTTGCCGCCGCCGCGCTGAGAGAGGGGGTGGGGGGGGTGCTGGCAATCATTTTTGCGGCCGCCGCCACCCCAAAAACTCGTGCCGCCCGGGGCGCACCGCCCCCTCCGCCCCTCCCTTGCTACGCCACTGGGTGGGATTTGGGTAGGCCCTTCAGAAGAGAATTGCAATAATCCAGTCTTGAGAGAACCAGAGATTGTACTAAGGTTTAAGTCTTTCTCCGGGAAGAACCGACGGATCCCCCATAGAAGGCGCAACTGGTAACGTGCGTTCTTAGCAATAGAGTTGATGTGGGAGATTAGGTTGAGTCTTTTGTCAAGAATGACACCAAGGTATTTAGCGCTGTCGACAATGATGGGTTTGTTGTTGAGTAGGTTCAGCTGATCCATCCAAGATTGAACAGGAGGAGGTGAGAGAGAGGTAGAGAGGAGGAGGAATTCAGTTTTGGTGGGATTCAGAATGAGTTGGTGAGCTAACATCCAGTTGTGAATAGAGTTGAGAGTAGAGTGGAGTAGTGAGAGATCGTGTGCGGAAGATAAAGGTATCTTCCCACTAGTCCACCAGGCATTTATTTGTGGAGAGTGACCCCTTGGGTGGCAGAATAGCAGTATGTTTTTAGGCCCATCTGCCCCCAAGGAGGGCAGAAGCCACTAGACACCAGGGTTTTTTTTAATTTATGTGTTGGGGAGTGGCCAATAGGGCAAGGGTTGCTCCCCTTTTACGGGGGTGAATATTCTATTTATACTCTTTGGCCCACCTACCCCTTAGCTTGGCTGGTGGATTATGTGTGGACTGGTGCATTATTTGCATATGTGATTGTAATGTTTTTTTTCTCCTTTTTATTCTAGTGTAAAGCTTTTGATTCCGGTTTCGGCAGTGGTGGTTCTGCAGTTTTGCGTAATTGCATTTATTTGGTAAGAAAAATATTTTTGTTGTGTGTACTCCAAATGAGTATTATTGTCATGCATGAATGAATTTTTTTGTAAGTGGTGTCATAATGGCAGCATATTTGTTAGTGTTCAGAGCATGAAATTCTTTGCGATGTTTTGCATTGTCTTATGTGTAATTTTTTTTCTTCTTTTTAGTGGGATATTGTTGATCCTTACTGTGTCTGTGCAGAGTAGGTGGTGGTGAGTCTAGCTGCTTCTGTCACGTGAGTGGTATAGTGTTGGAGTATATAGGTCTTTGTGATAAAGCTACATTGTTTATTTCTTTTTTTTACAAAGGGTTTGTTGTTGTTGACTTGTTTGACAAGTAACCTTTATTAGTAAGCATTATGGCTAGCCGTAGAATTACTGCTCAGCAGGTGGTTGGTTTGCTTCTTGAATCTTCCTCTGAGCAGGATTATGAGACTGACAGTGCGTCTGAGGGAGAGGAGGGAGGGGAATATTCAGGCAGTGAGTTTCTCTCCACATGGAATCATCGGATGATGAAGGTACTCTCAGTGCAGATGAAGTGCCTGATTTAGAGGAGGATACTACTGTGCCGATGGTGCAAGAGGCATCTGGATTGCAGCCTGGGGCTGCTAGGCTTCCTACTGGAAGTGCTGGACTCTGGGTTGATCCAAACATGGTGCAGCCAGTGTTGCCTGCCTTTAGTGGTTATGCAGGGTGTAGAGTGGATTGTGAACATTATTTGCCTATACAGTATTTTCAGTTGTTTATGGATGATGTATTTTTGGGTGAGATTGTTGAGCAGACTAATTTGTATGCTGAACAGTTTTTGAGGGACAACAGTGCCAGACTTAGGCCCCATTCTAGAGCTACCCGGTGGAGTCCCACAAATCTGGAAGAGATGAAGAAGTTTTTGGGTTTGACTTTTTTGATGGGTTTGATAAGGAAGCCGTCCATGGGTTCATATTGGTCTACCAGTCCCTTGATGGCAACGGCCATATTTCCTGCAGTTATGACTCGTGATTGGTATTTACTTTTGCTTCGGATGCTACATTTTGTTGATAATGGTTTGGCGTTGCCACGAGATCACCCTGAATGTGACCGTCTTTTAAGATTCGGCCTGTTCTTGATCACTTTGTAGATCGATTTCCAGAGATCTATACTCCAGGGAAAGAAATATCTATTGATGAGTCTTTGGTCCTGTTCAAGGGCCGTTTGGTTTTAGGCAGTACATTCCTAGCAAGAGGGCACGCTATGGAATTAAGCTGTATATGTTGTCTGAGAGTAGGACAGGATATGTTTTTAATTTGCGTGTGTACACTGGTAGGGATTCCACTATTGACCCCCTGGTTGTCCGTCCACTTTTGGAGTTTCAGAGAAAATTGTGTGGGATCTTGCTAGAGGACTGTTTAACAGAGGCCACCATTTGTACCTTGATAACTTCTACACTGCTGTGCAATTGTTTAAGGAATTGTTCAAAGTGGACACTTTTGCTTGTGGCACAATCCGCTCTAACCGTAAAGGTTATCCAAAAGAGCTTGTTTGCAAAAAAATTCAGAGGGGACAGTGCAGTGCCTTGCGTAGTGAGGAACTGCTAGCTGTGAAATTTGTGGACAGGAGGGATGTGTACATGCTGACTACCATCCATGATGAGAGTACTTCACCTGTGGCTGTTTGGGGTCAGATTGCTGAAGTGCGCAAACCTGTGTGCATTTTAGACTACAATAAGCACATGGGTGGTGTTGATAGAGTAGATCAGAGGTTGGAACCTTACACTGCTATTCGTAAGTCTTACATTTGGTATAAGAAGTTGGCCATCCATCTCTTCAATTTAGCAACTTTCAATGCTTTTGTTGTGTTCAAGGAGTGTTCTCCTGCGTCAAAGTTGACTTTTGTTCAGTTTCAGGAGTCTGTCATAGGCAGCCTTGTTGTTGTGGAACAGGCAAGTGTTCCTAGAGTTGGAGTGGTGGAGGATGTGGCTTGATTGAAAGATCGCCACTTTCCGGATCACATTCCTCCTACACCCTCAAAAGACTTTCCCACTAGGAGATGTAGAGTCTGTTGGCGAAGAGGTACGCGGAAGGAGACTCGTATGTACTGCCCTGAGTGTCCTTCTAACCCTGGGCTGTGTGTGCCTGCTTGTTATAGAGCGTACCACAAGCAAAAGAATTATTGGGAGCAACCATGAGTGGTAAAGTGAACTGCCTGGTCTGTAATGTTTAAGAATTGTTGTTCTGTTTCAAGGTTGGCATTAGTGCAATGTATTTAGTTTCTGATTTTGTGTTAGTAGATTTGTATCTATTTGCAATTTGTTTGCGTTTCTTTTGTATAAAAAAATCCTAAATGTGATGGTGGTGTGTGTAGGCTGGTGCTTGGCTGGCGGTGTGCGTGGAGTGGCTCTTGGCTGGCGGTGTGCGTGGAGTGGCTCTTGGCTGGCGGTGTGCGTGGAGTGGCGCTAGGCTGGCGGTGTGCGTGGAGTGGCGCTAGGCTGGCGGTGTGCGTGGAGTGGCGCTAGGCTGGCGGTGTGCGTGGAGTGGCGCTAGGCTGGCGGTGTGCGAGGAGTGGCGCTAGGCTGGCGGTGTGCGTGGAGTGGCGCTTGGCTGGCGGTGTGCGTGGAGTGGCGCTTGGCTGGCGGTGTGCGTGGAGTGGCGCTTGGCTGGCGGTGTGCGTGGAGTGGCGCTTGGCTGGCGGTGTGCGTGGAGTGGCGCTTGGCTGGCGGTGTGCGTGGAGTGGCGCTTGGCTGGCGGTGTGCGTGGAGTGGCGCTTGGCTGGCGGTGTGCGTGGACTGGCGCTCGGCTGGCAGTGTGTGTGAGTAGTGACTTGCTGCTGGTCACTACACACTGCTAGCCGAGCGACACTCCACGCAATCCATCAGCTTGTGTGGTTGCTGTGTTAGGAATGTGGGCGTGTGAAAGTGATGGGCCCTTGAATGGCGCTGTCTGCTGGTGTGAGTGTTGTAATGTGATGGGCCCGCGGCTGGTGGTGTGAATGGTTTTGTATTTGTCACACGTATGAAAGGTGTATGAATGGCCTGTAAAGCGGTTGGGGCCTTGACGTGGCTTTACAGCTCACGAGCTGCGAGTCACTGGTTCCGTTTTTTGTCCTTTCAATTATTGACAGTGCATTTCATTTTTGTGAAATCTCTTGTTAATAAAATTGTATATACTGAACCATCACTTGCCCTCGTGCCAAATCCAACCAGTATGTGTGTGTGCTTGAGGAATAGATGGCTGTGCAGTAATCTTTGTCTTTTTAGTCTGCCTGCCAAGGTGTACATTCCGTCTAAGAATAACCTACCAACTGTAGATATTGTCGTAAACGAAACACCCATGGGAGTACATGGTGATCTCTCTTGTGGATCCCAACAAGTTATGGTACCCACAATGTCCTGCAAACCTCAAAATGTCTGTCACATTTTCCTTGCAATATTGTGCCAAAATTCACGCTGCAGAAATAAACACATCTCAAAATGACCTGGTTTTGCAAGGGGGGTCACCTGGGTTTTTGGCCCGGGGCTCGGCGAGCCACATAGGAAATCCTACCAAACCCACACATTTCTGAAAAGTAGACACCGGGGCTTCCAGGAGGTATGGCTTGCGTGGATCCCAACGTTTCTTACCCAGAATCCCTGCAAACCTCAATTTTAGCTGAAAGAATCACTTTTTCACACATTTTTGTGTGGGAAAGTGTGATCACTGGCCTCACACAATTTCTACCACCCAGCGTTCCCAGGTCTCCCGATAAAATGGTGCCTCACTTGTGTGGGAGGCCCAAGTACCCGCGACATGCAAGGACACAAAACGTTTTGAGGCAACATCAGCATTGCCTATCAAAAATGTTTTGGGCCCTTGCCTGTCGCGGGTACTTGGGCCTCCCACACAAGTGAGGCACCATTTATATCGGGAGACCTGGGGAACGCTGGGTGGTAGGAAATTTGTGTGAGGCCAGTGATGCCACACTTACCACACAAAAATGTGTGAAAAAGTGATTTCTTTCAGCTAAAATTGAGGTTTGCAGGGGATTCTGGGTAAGGAAACGTTGGGGGATCCACGCAAGCCATACCTCCCTGGAAGCCCCCGGATGTCTACTTTTCAGAAATGTGTGTGTTTGGTAGGTTTCCCTAGGTGCCGGCAGAGCTAGGGTTCACAAACTACAGCTAGGCACTTTGCGAAAAAAGGGTCATTTTTCACTGCGAAATTGAGGTGTGACCACGTCGCGTTTTGCGCAGTTTCCTGTCGCAGGCACTAGGCCGACCCACACAAGTGAGGTACCATTTTTCTCGTAAGACTTTGGGGAACACGGGGTGGGTGGAAATTTGTGGATCCACGCAGATTCCAGAACTTTCCACCACAGAAATGTGGGGAAAATGTGGTTTTTTTGACAATTTTTTATGTTTGCAAGGGATTCTGGGTAACAGAACCTGGTGGGAGGAAGTCAAGTCACCCCATCCTGGATTCCCCTGGGTGTCTAGTTTTCAAAAATGTATAGGTTTGCTAGGTTTCCCTAGGTGCCGGCAGAGCTAGGGTTCAAAAACTACACCTAGGCCCTTTGCAAAAAAAGGGTAATTTTTCATTGTGAAAATGTGGTACGTCCACGTTGCATTTTGAGCCATTTCCTGTTGTGGGCACAAGGGCTACCCACACAAGTGAGGTACCATTTTTATCGGGAGACTTAGGGTAACACAGAATTGTAGAGCAACTGTTATTATCTATTGACTTTCGATGCATTTCTGCCTTCCAAATGAAAGACAATGTAAAAAATAAGTCATTTTGAAAAATGACCTATAATTCTCATGCTAGTATGGGTACTCCCAATTTCGGAAATGTGCAAATATCTACTGTTTCTAAAATCTACATTTTGTTCCTATTTCAGAAATACATAGGTGTCTTTCATAACAATTTTTCCATGTATACATTTTCCCAAAATAATTGCTATATACCCGGTACATAATAAAAACCATTGCAAGATGCTGCTCAATTATTGGCTCTGGGTTCGTCGGGTTCTTGGTGAAGCTACAAGTCCTATATATCCCCACAACCAGAAAGGTCCAGCGGATATAACGGTATATTGCCTTCAAATAGCTGTCATAATTAGAAGAAGTTACAGGTGAAAACGTTGACACAAATGGCTGTTTTTTTCAACTAATTTTCAATTTTTCCTTTATTTAACTGTAAGTTTCTATAAGGAAAACTTTAAGGATCTACACAAATGACCCCTTGTTGAATTCAGAATTTTGTCTACTTTTCAGAAATGTATGGCTTTCCAGGATCCATTATTGGTTTCATACCCATTTCTACCATTAACTGGAAAGAGGTTGAAAGCACAAAAAATAGCAAAAATAGGCTATGTCCCAGAAAAATGCCAAAACTGTAAAGAAAGTTGGTTTTCTGACAAAAGTCTGCTTGTCCCTGAAAGTTGGGAAGATGGTGATTTCAGCACCACAACCCCTTTTTTGATGCCATTTGCAGGGAAAAATCAAGACGCTTTCATCTGTAGCCCTTTTTCGCATTTTTCCCAAAAAAAACAAAATGTAGCTGTATTTTGACTAATTTCTGGGTCCCCTCCAGGGGAATCCACAAACCCTGGGAACCTTTACAATCCCCATGATGTTAGAAAAAAAGGACGCAAATTTGGCATGGATACCTTATGTGGTCAAAAAGTTACAGGGGCCTAAGCGCGCACTACCCCAAATAGCCAAAAAAAAGGCTTAGCACAGGGGGGGAAAAGGCCTAGCAGCGAAGGGGTTAAATATATTGGATTCATACATTTCTATGGTTATTCACGTTCAGATCCTGTTGTTGGTCTTGGTAGGAGTGTCCACTTAATGTTGCGGCTGTTATTTTATTATTTGTTAACACACATGCCACATGGTGATACTCCAACTCTCCCCAAACTTCCTTTAAAAGCCACTGCTGCTGCCCCGCTCGCTGTAAACACGTTATAGTCTATAACCAACATCCACGGTGATGTGTACTGTGTCAACACTGATGTCCCATAGTGAACTCTGACTTCACAACATTCATTTAGGGCCGGGCAAATGCAAGATGTGTCCTGCATTTCGGCCTCGCAGTTACTTGTGGTTAAAACAGGAAATGTAAGCTGAATCCGGTGCCGGCTTCTCATGTTGGGTTGTGTTCTGTTGAGTTGTGCGGTAGGTTGAGGTGGTATATTATGTGACATTTTGTTATGCTGCATTAAGCTATGCTATGCTGTGCTATGTTAAGTTACTTAAACTATACCATGCCTTGTTATGCTATGCCGAGTCATTTGTTATGTTAATGTGTTGTGACGTGCCACATTAACCTATGTTATTTTAAGTCACAGTGTGCTATACTGGGTTGTGGTATGTTATTTTGTTGGGCATCGTTGAATTATGTTATGATAGGATTTGCTGTGTTTTGCTATTCTGCTGTGCTATGCTTGCTAGGATGAGTTATATGTTGAAACTTCAAAATCCTTGAATAGATTTTGAATTACCCTCTCTTACACAGTGCTGGGTCAAAACCGAAGTAACCCTTTGCTTCTTAAATTTGTTAACACAAAGCATTTAATATCACTATGTTTACACGTTTCATTTCTTTAGTTCTTAGAAACAGAGTTGATGCAACAGCATGCACCCTAATTTTCATAATATTGGCAAATACGAAATCAAGATTTGTTTTATTAACTGTTTAGCTATACGGTTTTTAATCGAGAAGTTGTACATCAAGTCTAATACTAAATGTAATAAATTAGAGACTCCTACACAACCTGTAGTATTATAATTATACACCAGAAAGACTTACACAAAGTCAAGTCTCACATTTAGGCATCAAGAAGTGTTACACAAAGTGTAATCCTACAGCTATACACCAGGAAGATTTATACTTTATGTAATCTTATAGTTATGTGCAAGAAACCGATAGTTATTGTAGATTTATAATTAGTTACTAGTAAAGCTTACACAGAGAATAACCTTGTAGATATACAAAAGGAATAGTTATTGAGTAGTCTTATACACCAGCAAACCATATACAAATTATAAAATTAACGCATACACCTGGAAGGCGATGAACATAGAAGAGACATACAAGGTTGTGCTGGTGTTCGACAGGGACATAGCAAGGCAATGAACAATTGCTTCATTAACCTTCCTGCTTTCTCAAATTTGCTTGAAAATGCACCATTTGTCCACTCTTTTTTCAAAATTCTCAGGGGAGGACCCCCTTCCCCCCGAACCCTCCGTAGGTTGTTCAGGCTCGCTCACTACAGTGCAGTACAATAATTTTTTTACACCTCACCACTTTCAATTCTCACCAGCCACCACTGTGACTGGACTGTGTGACAGCCTGAACTATGATTATGTCGGTCTTCAAATTGGATGGCTCGGAACTATGCGTTTCAGACTTATGTTGGATATGGCACTACTGTTTGTTCTCAAGTGTTTCGTTCAGACACTCCTAATCTCTAAACTGTTATTTCAATATTGAAAATGTTGATATCAGCATTGTCAATTACTGTACATTAGTGGTAATCCTGGCTGTTCCAGGACAGTCTCGGCAGTCAACAATAAAATTGTTGTGAAAAAAAAGAAATGGATTATAGAGTGCACTAAAAGCGCATTCATTTCATATATTTGTCCTAAATACTGTTCAACTCAAAAGCAACTCGAAATTTTCCTTTTACAAGAAAAAGTCAGCAACAAACTTTGCTCATTTATGCAACTCCGACACGCTGGAAGATGACCGATGTATCTTAAGTTACTTATCCGTTTATGACATGTAGCTGATAAACCACAGAAGGTATTATCACTGATGCTCAACTCTCATCTTGTAAGATGCAACTCTTTGAACTGGCCTCCAGCTGACACAAAATTTCCACTACTAAGCAATTTTGCATGAAGTCACGTAAGCTCTGCTTTGAGTTTTGTATAAATATGGCAGAGTAAGTGTTGATCTTTGTCCAGTCTACACACGCATTCCGAGTGCGGAGTTGTACATGGTTCCCGCTAGCGTAATAAATGGCTTAAAGCCTCCAACTCTTCGCACTTTAATTGTTCATGGACAGAGGGGCGATAACCAAAGCATAGAAGTGCGCTTTCCACAAATGGACTCTGGTGGGACCTCTAAGCGAGACATCCAACAGCTCCTGAGTCTGTGGCTGTGGCGACCGACACTAATCGATGGTGAGGGCCCCTGCCAAGTGATAGAGACAAGTTTCTCGCAGCTGCCATCCGACGTTCAAACCAGTATCTCTTAACAGGATTTCCCTGGCAGAGGTCCTGAACAGGTTGATTGCAGACTGACCCATTTGTCCAAGTGCGGAGAGACGGACGCCCCGACATTAACTTGGGGAGGTTGTTCTGAATGCGTGCTTGCACAATTGATTGAATTGAAGAGAATGGTCATTTTGGGAGATTAGGATTAATAGTGCTCATTTATTGAGGGTCTCCAATTTTAGGGGACAATGAGTAAACTAAGGAAATTCATTTCTTATTGTTTTGGAACTCCATTTTTGGACAAGTTGCTCCACTCCCCACCCCAATTGGAGGATGTAGGTGAAATCTGGAATTGGGGTACATTTTGGGAATATATTTTTTGGTATAAAATATACAAAAGAGAAGATTTGAGATGGCAGCTGGACGGCTCCTTAGATTTAAACAAAAATACAGTATGTACAACAATTTATTCCTTCAGAAAAAAGATAAATAAAAAGAAAGAGATAGGCAATGTGGGAACGCTTAAAAAAATAAAATAAGGGAGAAACATTGCACCACATTTGATGTCGAGCAAGATTTAATAAGGACAAGCTATTTTAGGGTTTACAACAGCGAGCTGACAACAGGTGTTCTGCTTACTCAAATTGAATGAGCAATAAAGATGCTTTTTAAATATGGTTATCTTGTCACATTTGCTCAGCTTTCAGACACAGAGGTCAAAAGTCAGTTTGTTTTCTGTGACTGAAGTTAAAGGATTTTGTAAAGTAAACCGCGTGACAATCACACTGTGCAAAGCATGTGAAATGAAAGGCTGTAAGATGCCAGGTTTCTTTTTCTCAAATAGAGCACTGAATTAGCTAATAAGTGAACTGTTCAAACATTTCAAATATATTTTACAAAAATGTGCCTTCATAATTAGTGATTCTGTGGTGAAGAAAACATTTGTATAGGATCGAAACAAATTCGAATGGTTTGCTTGGTGATGTGCAAATGTTAGGTATTTTTGCTTAAACCCGATTTCCAAACATTGTTTGTGCACGGTGTATTTTTAATCAGTAATACTACACGTTAGCGGGAATGTTTTGTGGTCATTTCGCTGGAAAAATGTGCTCTGTAAATTACAGTACACTACTACATCATGCTTTGTTTTAGTAATACATTTATGATAAGGGAGTTTTGAACATGAACTGGGAATTACTACTGCTCCTGCCCAGATGACAATGCTATTATCAACCACCCCAAAGTACAGCTGGTAAACAGCCTGACGCACCCCTTGCCCAGGATACACAAAACATTGTGCCCAACAGGGAAGTGTGCAAATGCTGACCCATTCAATATGGTCCTCTGTTTCAGTGCAGGTACATTCCTCCGCAGGTTCACAGCCTGTTAGACCCTACTTTCTGGGGACCAGGTCACTCAGGGGTCACTATGCTCCAATCACATCAACTGGAGTGTACCCCACTGGTGTTCTGGGGCCTCAGTACTAGTGGACCCAAAATTGGATAACCAAGTACTCCTGTCCTGCTTCCCTTGTGAAAGGCAGCGAGTCTTCTAAGACCCTCAATGCTGCCCGGTGCAGGGTTCCACCTCTAATTCACTTTGGGTTCGCTATCAAAATAATGAGGCAAGCGCTGGAAACTGGAAGACAAGAAAAAGGTTTATTTCTCATGAGGAGATCACGTCAACTGCAGACACCGGGATGTCTGAGGGAAGTGTTCGGCTGATACTCCTTTGGCTCTTCCTTTTATACAGGTTTGACACAATGCATTTGTTTTGTCAACATGGTTACACAAGCTTGGGGTCCCGCCCGGGCAGGTTGTCACACAAGCCCAACAGTAATTCTCTTCCCACCCAGGTCAAACAGACAATCTTATCTTGCAGCTGGACCTTGCTTCAGGGTCTAAAACATGTGAGACCGGCCAGATCTAAGAGTCCGTTCTGTTGATAAAAACAGATCCCATTGTTGGTAACAACAAGTCTTGCTGTTTGCAGTGCAATAAATCATGTTGCAAGAGTCTTTTTGGTGTTTGGAACCTGTTTGTGTAACTAGGTGCAGTGAGGGGTAGAGTGTCCAAAGGTTTGCCTGAAAACAGAGATGAGAGGAAAAACGAGTTTGTGGCAGCAAGTGGCGCTGAGGTTTGTTGTGGCAATAGAGTTTATAGCCCCCAGCACACATACCAGGTCGGTCAGAGGGATGCTAGTAAGGACAGGGTGAAACAAAGGTGACCAACAGAGTACAAAATGGCTGTGATAGATTAAAATGACTGCAACTTATGTGCACATAGAATTCCACCAGACAAGATGGTGCAGGTAATGTTCATGATTAGCGTTTTGCTTTTAACAGTGGCCCCTTTGAACATAACTAGCCAGCTTGTCAGTCTATTTCGATCTCCATAATGTCCCGTATCTCTTGATCATACTTACTCTCATTTTTGTTAGCTGAGTGTCCATAGTCTTAGGGTGCAAGGTAGTTATGCAAAGAGAACACAAAGGTGGTATACAGTGTATACCCAAACAACAACCACATATTGTCAATACTGGGACCAAGAGAATCATTGATATTTTCCAACCCCACTCCTTCAAGATGCCCCAAAGCCAACTTCCAATTGTCCAAGTCTCTGATCCTTGATTAATTTCTGGAGATAGTCTATGGAGATGTTCGATTGCTTCATAGACAGAAGGTGAATTATCAGGAATGTATACACAGCAGCTGGCACCGATGATGCGGCATGCTCCTCCACGGTCCGCTAGTACCACGTCCAGGAACATGCGATTTTGCAGGGTAACCAGACGGATCGCTTGGAGCTCAGCAGTGTTGTTGGTGAGGATGCCAGCAGTGACGTTCAGGGGGTCTCTACCGCTTGGGACAGATGTCTGATGGCTCGGCTGTTTGCCATCGGACCCCATAGCGGGACGAGCCCTTTGCTGCGTCGAGGAACTGTGATGAGGCAGAGTCTGCTTGATCAATGTCTTTAGAACGCTTTTCTCGATGATGCTCTGCAGGGGCTGTGTAGGTTGGTGGCAAAACAAAGGCGATGTAGCACGTGCCCTCCCCAGTTTCTTGGGAGCCAGGTGTAGGCTTTGGTTCCACAAACAAAGTACATATTGGGTGATGCAACAAGCGCTGGGGGGTTGGCAGTGTTCAAAGTCCTTACAATGCTACAGGTGCTGTGACCCACATTTTTAGTCCCACGGCCTTCAATGCATACAAGGCCAGAGACGTTCACCAGAGATAGGGCCACAGTCAGTGTTGCAGCAGTTCTTTTCTTCAGGTAGGAAAATGTGGCTCTGTTAGGATTATTGAACACTTGCATTTCCACTGCGTTCTTTGGAGGGGACATTAATCTGGAATGTCGCATTGAAGGTGTGAGGGCAGAAGGGGGCGGCTGTCCTTCCTGTTTTGTTTCGCCAGAACTCTTTGTAGAACTGGGCGATTGTTCCGTCGGAAGTGGCATTGTCTTTGTAACTTTCTTGTAGGAGCATCATCCAGGCAAGGCAAGATCCGTGAATAGAAAACGGCGAAGGGATGAAAGGGATGGAATGTTCAGTGGCATGTGGTAACAGCCCACAGACCCAACAGTTGGTAGCATTGGTGGCAAGATTGTGCTGGTGCAACATCTGCACGAAAGAATTATTCCAGAATTCTTTGCGTCGTTCTCGGAGATGTGGCGGTAGTGATACCAGGTAGTGTTCTTTCTTGGTGGTTGGTTGCATGGTGGGTGACAATGTTATGTATGCAGGTGCATTCTCTTCAATGATCCAGAGTGCGACCATTAGCAGGAGACAGGTGAGAAATGCGGCTACAAGTGCAATTGTCTTTATGCTGTGCAGGTTAGCAGTCTTGGTGTCTTTGCGGTGGTTTTGCAGGTGTTCAGTTTCTTCCATCATCTTCGAGGAGCTCAACAACTGTTAGGACCACAGACTTTTGTCTGGCGCTTTCCTGGTAGCGTTGTTTGACTGTGCTACCGATCTGAGACCTTGACTTAGTTGGTGGCCTGGTCATTGGAGCTCCTCCTTTCGTCGATCTTAGGTTGTACCCTTTCCTGGATGGCACCGTGGGGTCGGGAAATTCTGATAGTTCGAGGGTGTCTTCTTGTGGGTAGCAACTCCGAGCTGGTCGGTCTCTCGCGAGTACTTCCTCTTGCACCTCCACCCCTTCACAGGTTGCCAGGGTTGGAGGGACTCGTTTGCAGTGGTGGGCCTGCAGCCAGTTTAGTTTTCCTTCCACTCGGAGGGCAGTTCGGGTGGTGATCAGGAATTGCCAGGGGCCCGTCCACCTAGGCTCCAGATTCTTCGTTCTTTGGAAGTTGCGAATCAATACATGGTCGCCTGGCTTTATTTCATGTCCCGGGCCCCTGGATACGTCAGGCAAGGCTTGCTGCACCTGTTGGTGGATAATTGTTAGCTCGTTTGTCAATTTATGCAAGTAATCCGACATTAATATGTTCGGGACATCGTTAATAGAGGTGGGTCTTGGTGCCGCCCAAATGCTCATAGGCCTGCCGAAGACCACCTCATACGGGGTCAGTCGGTGTTTGGTTGGGGTGGAGCGCATCGATAATGCCAATGGGAGGGCGTCGGGCCATTTCAACCCGGTCGTGGCAACTATTTTGGCTAGTTTTAGTTTCAACGTTGCATTGCGTCTCTCTACCAGGCCCGCTGATTGGGGGTGGAAGACGGCATGGAACTTTTGTTTTACCCCCAACCCTCTCAGTATGTTCTGTATCACCTCGGCTACGAAGTGGGGGCCGTTGTCGCTCCATAAAATTCTGCAAAGGCCGTATCGGGGGAAGAATTCTTTCAGCAATACTTTTGCAGTGGCTAAGGCGGTATTGTCGCGGGTGGGATATGCCTCCACCCATTTGCTAAAAGCGCACACAACCACCAGGACATATTTTAGACCAAGGCATCTCTCTAGTTGAATGTAATCCATTTGAAGGATTTCAAAGGCGTGGTCAGGGACTCCAAACCCTCCCCGTGGTACTACTGTCCCCTTCCTTGGGTTGTGTTGTAGGCAGACTATACATTGTTGTACTAGGCGTTTTGCAGATTCTGCTATCTTGACGTTATGCCATACTCTGGTGATTAGTTCAATCATGGGGGTGGAGCCTATGTGTGCTGGTAAATGTGCCATGGTCAATATGGGGATGAGGTAGGCATTGGGTAACAGCCATTTATTTCCGTCTTTAGTTCTCCAGCAATCTTCCTCGTCTTTTAGTCCCACCTTTTCCCACTCGGTCAATTCGTCTTGTGTGCCTGTAGTCTGTATGTCCCTTACAGTGGTCCTAGCGTAAGTCCATCGTTCAGCTTGTGAGCTGGTCACATACATTCGTGTCGCAGTTCTGTCTCCTGCCGTGGCTCGGGCAGTAACGTCTGCTAGTGCATTTCCCTGTCCAATGAGATCAGTCACTTTCCTATGTGCTTGGCATTTTATCACTGCTAACTTCTTGGGGAGGAGGACTGCTTGCGTCAAGGCGGAGACCAAATCTCCATGCAGGATGGGTGTACCGTGTGAAGTCAGGAACCCTCTTTCTTTCCATAAGATCCAAAATGGTGAACCATCCCGAAGGCATATTGGCTGTCGGTGTATATGTTAACTGTCGTGAAAGTCGCTAAGATACATGCTCGTGTGAGGGCAATGAGTTCTGCAGCCTGGGCTGAACGTTGGGGAATACGGGCTGTTTCCAGAACGGTTCGGGCTGTGGTGACAGCGTATGCAGCTGAGGTGGTGCCGTCGGGGAGTTTGATGCACGAACCATCCACCCATAGTTCTCCATCTGGTTCTAGAAAGGCGGTGTCTCAGATCTATTCTACTCTGTTCATCGGTTAGTGTCACACAGTCGTGTAGTGGAGTCACACTAGGATCATTTTCGGGTAGGGGTAACAGTGTGGCTGGATTGAGGGTGGTGCATCGCTTTAGGGTAATGTGCGGTGCTAGCAGGGTCAACTCATATCCTGTCAGTCGGGCGCTAGTCAAGTGTTGGGTTTTGGTCTGGTTTAGTAGTGTGTCGACTGCATGGGGTACTAAGACAGTGACTGGATTGGAGAGTACTATTCCTTCGCTCTGGCGTATCGATACTGCTGCAGCTGCCACAGCGCGCAGGCACGCTGGCAGCGCTCTGGCTACTGGATCGAGGGTGGCAGAGAAATATGCACAAGGGCGTGGTTTGTGACCAATTGATTGTGTTAGGACAGACAATGCACATCCTTCCCTCTCGTGCGTGTAGAGGAAGAATGGTTTGGAGTAATCCGGGGTTCCTAGGACAGGCGCTGAACAAAGGGCATTGCGTAGTTCTTTAAAGGCTGACTGGCATTCGGGGGTCCAGGGGAGAGGTGAGGGGATGTCTTTAGCTAGGAGGGAGAGAAGGGGTTTGACAATGAGGCTAAAGTTCGGTAACCACTGTCGGCAAATTGAGGTGAGACCTATCAAAGAGCGGACTTGTTTCTGATCTTTGGGGACAGGGGTGTCTAGAATTGTCTGGATCCTGTCAGTCGTGAGTTTCCTCCCTTCTTTGGATAAAAGGTGACCCAAATAGGTCACTTGTGATTTACAGAACTGCAATTTCTTTCGGGAGACCTTGTGACCATTCTCAGCAAGAAAATGGAGTAGTTTGATGGTGGCGGTGACGGCTATTGGTATGGTGTCCGCTGCTAGAAGGATGTCGTCTACATATTGTATTAGTACAACTCCATCTGGCAATTGTATGGCGTCCAACTGTCTTTTAAGCGCCTGGCTATAGATGCTTGGGCTCTCAGTGTACCCCTGAGGTGCTCTGCAAAATCTGTACGAACGGGAGTTTAGGGTGAATCCAAATAGATAGCAGCTGTCCTTGTGTATAGGTATGGAAAAGAATGCGTTTTTGAGGTCAATTACAGTGAAGGTGGTGGCAGTGGAGGGGATTAAAGTCAAAATTGTCGTGATGTCGGAAACTACTGGGTATTGTGGCACTACGATTTGGTTTATCTCCCGCAGGTCAATGATGAAGCAGTAGGCTTTTCCGTCTCCCTCTCCCTTTACAATCGGTAGTATGGGACTGTTACAAACGTTGCTCACTACTTCCTCTACCACCCCTGCCTCTACCAAAGAGTGTATGATCTCTGTCAGTGCCTTCTCACCCTCTGGCGATATTTTGTACTGCGGTACTTTCGGTAGGGTTGCGTCCTGTCGTATTGTTACGTGTACTGGGTCAATCATCATTCGTCCTACGTCTGAATCAGCCCTAGCCCATAAGTGTGATGGCAAAGTGTCCAGTAGGGATACGTCAGTCTCGGAGATGGGAAACATGTGCTGAGAAGGGCTCTCTCTATGGCGCTGGGGGTTGTCATACAGGACGACACGCACTCCGTCTGGTGAGCATCTGATAGTCGCATGGAAGTGTTTCAAAAGGCCGAGACCCATAATGGCGTCTGGGGTGTTGGAAGAGAGGAGGAATGACGTTTCGACGCTATTGTTGTCAAGGTTAAAAGGGATCGGTCGGGACAAAGGGTTGGTGGAGGGCGTACCGTCAAATCCTATTGAGGTCACATGTGAGCCTGACAAGGGTGCCCTTGGAATCAGTCGTTTGGATAGTGCACTACGTGTTGCTCCCGTGTCTACCAGAAATGGCGACTTTGTGCCCAGGACCTCAGCGGTAACATAAGGGCCTTGCTGATCAACATAGAGCTCGACTGGATCCCTCCCTTGCCCCTGGCTGTCCTATGCAAAGTCGTACGTATTGTCATAATCTGTCTGTTGGTACGGATTCTGTTTGGGATGGTCAAATGTGTTCACTCTTCCTGGCCTTTCCTCGCTTGCTTCACTCGCGTACCCTCTCCCACGTCCTCTTCCTCTCTGTCCACTTGCTATTTCCCTCGCCCCTCTGCCCCTACCAGCTCCTAACAAAGCCGGGCATTGAGTTTTCCAGTGTCCATATTCTTTGCAAAATGCACATTGATCCTGTCCTAGGTCTTGGCGTCCTACATATGATGTCGATGAATTGTTTCTAGGTGGCTGTACTCTAGGGGTATTCTGCTGGTATCCTCCCTATATTGCTCCCTTCCTGTATTCGCCCCTGGAGTTGTGCTACCATTACCCTTTCCTTCAAGCCCTTCTTTTTCCTTTCTGTAGCCCTGTCATTTTCGTTTCTCTGATGCTCATAGTACTGGGCCATTTGGAGAATGGCCGCCGGTTTAGATGCTGCCCAACTACTTTCGCTGGCTTGTAATTTCTGGGATACATCTGGCAGTAGTCCTTTGACATAGTTCTGCACAAATAAGTGGTGTCCGGTTGCGGTGGACAGGTCTTGTCCACTGTAATCGGAGAACACCGTTTCAAATCTGGAGAAATACTCCGAGACATCCTCTTGTGGTTTCTGGCGGCATGCGGTTACTATGGACCATTCTATCTTTTTCTCTGGGATCAGCGTTTTCACTTTCTGCACTATTTTGTCAGGGAGGTCCAATATTGCTTTAACCGGTTTTTGACCAGGGTTCCGCTGTTTATCTAATGTGTTGAGTTGTTCCCAGGTATGACCAAGCAGTTCGGTATGGTCTATTTTCCTAATCTGTTTCCACACATCTGCTGGCAAACATAACCCGAAGAACAAGTCTATGTCGGCAAGTGTCATTGTTGATCCCAGAGCGGTACCTAGCTCGGTGTAAAGGCGGTGGGGTTCTTTCAGTAAATCCGGTAAAGATTTACGGAACGTCAAAATGTCCTGTCTGTCCCATGGTTGATACACCCAATTGTAGACCACCCTTCCTCTAGCGTCTTGATGGTTCATATCATCATGAGTCCCTTGTCCTCTAGTAGGTACCCAATAAGGGGCAGCTTCTTTTATCGGCATCATGCTATCTGGTTTTTCCACCGGGGGTCCTGCTATCTTAGATGTCCTGTCCTTATCTATCCGTCCTTGTTCCACGAGGTGACGGAATACCTCCAGTGTGGATGAAAAGAGTTCTGGAACATCGTTGTCGCCTTCATCTCCGGTGTCTACCTTCCTATAGAGAGCCACTAGCCGCTCGGGCCCTACATCTTGGTACTTCTCTTCATATGCAGTAAGAGCGTGGTAACAGACGTACAATAAAGTATCGTTTGCGGTTTTGAACATAGGAGTTGCATATGTCAGTTACATACTCTTCTGTCTCCTTCCTATCTATGAGGGATTTAACTATTTTATCAATGCCTGCTCGCTCATTTTTACTTAATCGCGGGACCCTGGGCGCCACTTTTTCTTTTGATCCTACCTCTACTACTGTATCCTTTGATGAGGCATTTGGTGTGGGTGACTCGGTGGGAGCAGAGGCGGTGGAGACTGAGGCGGTGGAGACTGAGGCGATCGTGCCATCTCCGGCTATACTTTGGTGGTCCTGGCGTTGTGCTACGGGATGAGTAGGGGCGTAAGGGGGTGGCATGTATATGATTGGGGGACCTAACAATAAATCATCATCTACCCTTTGTTTTGCTGGTAACTTGGGGTAAAGAGTCGAGGGCGTTCTAACAGGGCATTGACCTGATATTTTTGATTCCTGTTCCTTTTTATCAATTTCCTTTTAGTTTTTCTTCTAATCTTGTACAGGCTTGGTAAGCTGATTTTCGCGTTTCTTTATCTTGTCTAGCTTCGTCCCTTTTCTTTCTTTGAGCTGCCTCTTTTCGCCATAAACCAAAACTATCAAACATGGCTGGTCTAGCTTTCTTTTTGTGGAGAGCTAATTCTAACGTTTCTATTTTAGCGGGATCGAAAGATCCCGTCAGTGGCCACTGATTTACCCGGTCCTTCCTAGTGTATTTATGCCATAGTTTGCTATAAGCTACGGTGGCTAATCCATACTTTACGTACATGTCCTTGTTAGGGGTGCCTTCCGGCGGTGCCAGCTGACTGACCTCTAACGAACGGTCGGGTCCAAAACAATTACAATCAAACAATCTAGAGAAAACAGGCATGACGTATTTAATCGGTCAAAAATGAATATCTCAATCAATCAATTTAGACAAAAAGTCTGCACTACCTGTCCTTCGCTGCCTGCAAAGAGAGAATATTCCTATTCTTTGTTGTTTGCAAGCAGGGAAATGTCACAAATAACTCAATATAAAAAAAAAAGGAATACTAGTATTTCAATCAAACTATTCAATCAATCAATTTAAGTCGTTTTTTTTCACGACCTTACCCGGACCGTAAGGACAGTTCTTAGTCTTCCCCTTCCAGCGCCTGGTTGTCCTCTCACTCCAACAATAAATGCAGCGTTCCTCTAAGGTCCCAGTCAGGACCGCAGGTCACTCGAGAGAGGTCCGTTCGGAACCGGTGAAGTTCAGTCGATTGGCAGCCAGACAAGGGTCTTCTCAGGCAGGTATACCCCAATCGTTTAGTCGTTCACTCCGTCGTTAGGACCTCTCTACTGGACCCACGCGTCGCTGATGGGCCCCTACGTTTGGGCGCCAATTTGTGAAAGGCAGCGAGTCTTCTAAGACCCTCAATGCTGCCCGGTGCAGGGTTCCACCTCTAATTCACTTTGGGTTCGCTATCAAAATAATGAGGCAAGCGCTGGAAACTGGAAGACAAGAAAAAGGTTTATTGCTCATGAGGAGATCACGTCAACTGCAGACACCGGGATGTCTGAGGGAAGTGTTCTGCTGATACTCCTTTGGCTCTTCCTTTTATACAGGTTTGACACAATGCATTTGTTTTGTCAACATGGTTACACAAGCTTGGGGTCCCGCCCGGGCAGGTTGTCACACAAGCCCAACAGTAATTCTCTTCCCACCCAGGTCAAACAGACAATCTTATCTTGCAGATGGACCTTGCTTCAGGGTCTAAAACATGTGAGACCGGCCAGATCTTAGAGTCCGTTCTGTTGATAAAAACAGGTCCCATTGTTGGTAACAACAAGTCTTGCTGTTTGCAGTGCAATAAATCATGTTGCAAGAGTCTTTTTGGTGTTTGGAACCTGTTTGTGTAACTAGGTGCAGTGAGGGGTAGAGTGTCCAAAGGTTTGCCTGAAAACAGAGATGAGAGGAAAACGAGTTTGTGGCAGCAAGTGGCGCTGAGGTTTGTTGTGGCAATAGAGTTTATAGCCCCCAGCACACATACCAGGTCGGTCAGAGGGTTAGAGGGATGCTAGTAAGGGCAGGGTGAAACAAAGGTGACCAACAGAGTACAAAATGGCTGTGATAGATTAAAATGACTGCAACTTATGTGCACATAGAATTCCACCAGACAAGATGGCGCAGGTAATGTTCATGATTAGCGTTTTGCTTTTAACACCCTAAGAGTCAAATGCTGGAGAGAACAGTCCAAGGCTTACTCAGAGGTAAGATGCAGTTAGACATTCAGAATACAGTGCACACTGTACTACCAGCTGATAAAATCAATGTCCAGTCAGTGCTTTACTTTTTATAAAAGAAAAGTACTTTAATACACCCAAGAGAATTATACTACACATAAAACTACGATGAACAGTGAAAACATGTCTCTGCAAAACTCTTGGCCAGAGTTCTGACTCCAAACAGTATTATAGCGCCTAGAAGCTAAACCACTATAAAAACGCACTTAACATGAAGACCTACAATTACCATTGCATCTTACAGACCTTGTTGCACAGGGTTGCTCTCAGACATTCTTATTATGAAAGTTATTTAAAATTGAACAAAGATAACACTGATAGTGTTATTGCAACTGGCTTTTCCAGATAGGGGAAGACAGAAAGGAATGGGAAATAGGAGAGGAGGACAATGGAACAGGGGCTAGTCGGCCTCATCGGATCCGGCACAGCAACGTAGTGCAGGATGAGGCCAAAATTAGTGTGCCTATTGCTTACAAGAAGGGCCATTGGAAGGATGAATGCCCTAATTTACAGGGCCAAACAATGGTGGCGAGAGAAAGGGGTAATTCATTCACAAGGAATACAAGCACAAGTGGTTCAAGCAGACTTTTCAGACTGAAACTTACATGCAGTACAGAAGGGAGCATAACAGAGAACAGATGCAGAGGGGGAGAGGGCAGATTACATGTAGGCCATGCGTTACATTTTTACTTTGTATTGAAAGCACCAAGCTTTATGCATTTAACTGGTTTAGCCAAGGCTTATTTGTTTCATTTCTCTTTGAGATTCTGAATATTAATTATTGATTTAGCTCTAAGCAAATCTCACTCTTGCTTTTTTTTTTTTTTTTTTAACTCTTCATAAGTTATTTGACATCATGTGCACCTTATTTCTTAGAATAGGGCTGCTTTCCTTTATGTAACGCGCTGTGTGCAAATTATGCTACACTTTGCACTAACTTCATTTTTCTACTATCAATTCTGTGCCCTGATTGATATCGGACATTTGACTAAAATACCTTTGAACACCCTCAATCGGGCAGTGTAGGAAAGGTGGAAGGAGGTTCATTAACAAGTCAATAAAGCAGGCCCCTATGTTACTGCACAGCTAGTGGGAATGAACATTAGTTCCTGGTAGATGCTGGTACTACTAACACCTCTCTGGTTCATAATCGCTTTCCTAGGGCTCCCCTCTCCTTTCTGGTATCCCCGTTCAGAGCCCTATTTCACTACAACTGAAGGCTAGTACAGGTGTCTCCAACATTTTTCTGTAACAAAAGCCACTAGTGATGTAAAGTATGTAGCCCATCCAAGAGTGTCAGCAGTGATCACATTGGCGGGTAGGGTTTTCAGCAGTAATATATTTTTTTTAAAAGGGCTTCGACAATTTGAACTGAAATATTACATAGGTAATACATACAAACCATAGCTTCAATACCCCTTGCACCAAGGTATAAATAGGAGTAATAAATATCTCCAACTCATAATAGCTTTAAGCACATTTTCAAAATTTCACTTATTTTTCTATAGACATCAGCTTATAAGTTGTGAAAATAAAAATAAACTGTCTTGAATACATGTTTTAATTTTGAAATACAGGTTGGCCTGCACACAAGAGAGCTACTCACAGGTACCTGGTGAGCTACTGGTAGCTCACGAGCTACTCATTGGAGATGCACCAATGCAGCAGAAGGTTGCAAAGAGACTACAGTGACATTATTGCATCACTTAGCCTCCTTGGGACATAAAGTCTCTTTCCAAATTATAGTATTGTCAACAGAAGGTTACCTATTTAGGTTATCTCCCGTCGAAGAGGGCTAGGAAGCTACACCCACATAGGATAGGATTGGTGCAGAACTTGCAGAAACCACTGACTCGATGTGATGTCAGTGCGTTTAATACCAAATGTTTCACTAACTGCAAACCCCTGCTTGCTTCAACATTAAAGGATGTATGCATGCCGCTTCCTTGGACTAATCAGCGTGAAGCTCTCTTTTTGCAAGTGAAAAATGCTTTATGTAATGCTCCTGCTTTAGGTAACCCCGATTATAACACATTTGTGCATGAAAAAGATGGTTGCAGCTTGGCACAGTCCCGTGGGGAAAGGAATAGGCCATGCACGTATTTCTCCTCCACATTGAACCAGATAGCAAGAGCTTTGCCAAATTGCAATCCGAAATGTATGTTTTGGGTCACAATTTGACAGTTATGGTACCACATGCAGTGGATATTTTATTAAACAAAATTCAGACCCAGCACCTGACCAGTGCGAGATTAACCGGGTATGAATTGACACTTTACTCCAAACATCACTCTGAAACGCTGTAACATTTTGAATCCAGCCACTGTACTACCCCTCCCAGAGTCCCAACAAGATGAGAAGCATGATTGCATATTTATTACTGAGGAGACTATGGGATGGGTAGACCTGACAGATACCCCCATATCTGACACCCAAGGGGAACTGTTCGTGGATGGTTCAGGTTTCAAACTACCAGATGGCACTAGTAACTCAACCACAGATTTCAAGGTAGTAAGTAACTGCATAGGCCACTTTATGGAAAATGCAACAAATGTCAGCCCAAGCTGTGGAGCTGACCACTCTGACTAGAGCCTGTGAATTAAGTAAAGATTTAACTGTAAATATCTAGATAGTCAATATGCCTTTGGGGTCGCCCACTCATTTGGATGTCTCTGGAAAGACAGGGGCTTTTTGACTTCGCATGATGCTAAGATACAGCATGGGGAACGAATAGTAAAGTTATTGGATGCCTTGATGTTACCAAAAAGAGTTGCTATTAAATGTTTTGCCCACAAGAAAACTGTAGAAGAGATAATACAGGGAAATGCTTTTGCCAATGAAACAGCTAAACGAACAGCCCAATCAGAGTATAGTCTAATGTATGTTGTAGGGACAGCTAGATGGATACCAGAAGTGCGTATGTTTAATCAGACTCTGGATTGCGTTAGGGAAATACAGGAAGAAGATACGGAGGAAGAGAAGGAACAATGGTAAAGATATGGGTGACAGGATGCTGGATAGATCTGTCAGAAAAGCAAAGATGAATGCTTCCAAATTGTTATGTTAATGCTATTGCTACCATGGGCCACAGTCCAGCCCACATCAGTGCTAAAGGAATAGTGGCCACGTCAGATCATGTACGGTTCAATGATTTGATTCCCAGGGTGGCAGAGTCCCATGTCATGATATGCACTACTTATAACACAGAAAAGGTACCCCGTTTCAACAGGTCATTTTGCACCCCCAAGATTTGCCTTTTGAGGTCTTGCAACCATTTGAGGTGGTTATGGGGAGGCCAGCAAATGTATAGGGTGTACCAAGATCAAAGAAATTCTCAGACATTGAATATACTTTGCTTGTCGATTACTGTGACCAATTAAAGATTTGTGTTTGATCCATTCACAGGCGAAGGCCAGTCTCCCTCCTAGCCTTGAATGCCAGGTCACAAGCTGAGGCCTAGAGACAGTCTTCATCCACCACTGTCGGAGGAAGTCCAGCCTTGAGCCAGGCTGGAAGGGTTCTTTGCAAGTTCTCCTCGCCACCCAGACTGCTGTTAAGGGCACAGACACTGGATCCATGCCAGTGATGTGGAGAACGCAAGTGCCACTCCCTTTTGCCATATGATCAGTGGGTAACAAGAATAATACCCGATTTTGAATGTGATCCGCTCTCTCAGCAAGTGCCTTTTGGGGGTGGTGATCTTTTGATACATGGTGATGTGGTGCCATTGGAACAAGAACTTCCTGCCATCATACCTGATGACTGAACAGACTGAGCATCCCGACATTCAGCCCCGATACAATTTGAGGCCAAGGGCCAAAAAGAACTATAGACTTTGACTGAAGAAACTCTTGAGAGGAAGAAACCCATGCCAGTAGTCAAGACAGCAAACGTCCGGACCAGTACACAAGGTTGCCAGTGAGGCTTGGAAGAAAAAGACACTGGGGACTTAATGCTCTTTGATAGTGTAGTGAGGGAATTGGAGAATTGAGATTACATTGCTCAGTTTCTGGCTGATCGTTACGCTACTCTGTTCCCTTGGCAATTAAATAAATACGTATAAGAGGAAGGAAAGGTAAGAAACAGCACAGGTTGAATATAAAGACCAGTAAAAGGAATAGTGTTAGGTGCTCTTCTGAAACAGGTATTTGTATATAGGTTAGGTTGAAATGGGTAGAGTTGTGGATCTGCCATTAAGACCCCTTGGGAAGGTGTTTTCTGACCTATTAGGAGAAAGAATAGTAGTTGCCCAGAATGCCCCTGCTAAAAGCTGACAGTTTTGGACTAAAAAGGAGGAAAATAGGGATACTTTTAAGTTCTCCATTGTTATATGGTTCTTAAGCACATTAGCGACATTGCCAAGTTAGCATGAGCTTCGCTGCCATGATGCTGCTTTTGCGCACGCTACTACACGACTTTGTTTTTGCAAGACTTTGTTTGTGCCTTTCACATGAGAATGGGTTGCTTTTCACGTCCTCTGCCTTTCCTGGAGTTTAGTCTGAACATGATGTGCAAGGTCGATAAACATGCCCCTTGTTATTCTGTTCTGGTCAGGCCCTAGCATCTAAACATAACATGCTACACACAGCTGCAGTACTGAAGACTCGTGCTTTGATATTACGTTGTTGCATGTTGTTTTAACACACTTGGAGAAAGTCGTTCCATGGAGTAGAGCTCCGCTGTTCCTATGATGTAAACCTTACATCCAGGCTTTAGGGTATGGGGTCTGCTGTCAAAGCCTAGAGATCTTCCTTTATATAAAATAAACTTCTTCTAGCCAAGGGGAGGGTGGTTAGGCCTAGGGGTCCTTATTCCACAGTCTTTATACAATGACTACTCCCTTTGTATTCTATGGAACTGTAACAATGCTAACTGTGCTGATTTTATGCATTTTGCTGCTGGTAGTGGCTCGTATACTGTATTGTAGAGCACGATAGTTAAAATAAACATTTTGAACTATTTTAGTGACTGACACTTCTTATTGTGGACAAGTGTGAGTGAGCGAAAGAGTATGTCTTGCTCCCGCGATTCCTGAGAGAGTCAGGAGTGTTGTGTTCTGGGTTGTCTAATCATTTGTAGCTTCGTGATATTTGGAGGAGAACGAATGAGACACTATGGCTAGTCGGTTTGGGATTTTGGGTACTAATGTGGTAGGTTGGTACACCCCTATTCACTGAGGTCCTGTTTTCCTGCGCATAGTTCTGTGTATGTGCAGAATCCCTGCAACATGGCGCCCAACGTTTGGTCTGGTTCTTATCTGCGAGACGCTTGAGTAGTGCTTGTCCACAATACCCTCACTTCTGTTTCCGGAGACAGCTGTGACGGTGTAACATCCTATATTGATGTTTTATAGGTTCTTTCAAGCTTGAAATTTAAAAAAGGTTTTTTCTCTTCCCAGTTATTGCGGGCCTCTATTTAGGTTGTTATTCTATATTCTGCGTGATGGCAGTTGCTATTCCGGCTCATAGTCGCGCCGCACTGAAGGCATATTTAGCTCCCTATGGGGTGCTTGATGCGGGTGCAGAGCTTATCTTTGTGGTGGAGGCAAATCCTGCTTACCACTTTGAGGTATTTTACTCTTGGGTCACCTTTCCGGCGGTGGATGGGACAGATGGACTGTTTCACGAATACACTGCCACGGCCATTCCTCACGCTTATCAGCCTTATAGGGCTCTTGAGGTTCCGCTTACAGCTTGGCAACACCAAATTTGGTTTAATGGCGCCCTTCCTCACCCGGTATCCCTGGTCCGCTTAGGCCCTTTATTGATTGATGGGAACACGTGGCCCGTTTTGGCTGGGTACAACCCACACCCACGTTATTTAACTGTTGCAGTAGCAGACCTTTGCGTATTGCATACGTCTTTGATACGCGTACATAGGGCTGTTATACCGTATGTCACGCGCAATTTCCAGGTGGGACCACCTGGCGCTGCTGCGCAACCCGCCAGACATGGTGGTGTAACCATCAGTCCTCTTATGGTTAATTCAGTGATGGGCAAGCGTCCACAGAATACAGATGAGTTACCTTATTGGCTTGCTGAAAAATTTGGACAATCAGAGGCTGTTTTTCTAAATACATCTCCTGTGGAGATGCACAGGATCTGGACTATTAATTTGCTTAAAGACTTACTTCCAGAGTTAGCTGATTGTAACACCTGGGGTAATGTGTTTGCAGCGGTATATTCAAAGTGTTACGGCACTCCTTCCATGACCGTACTCCCTTCTTTGATTAAACATGTTCAAGATGAACACAGAGCCAAGGCGGCTGTAGAGTTGGGGATGAGACTAGTGGGAGTGTTCGACGTGGTTGCAGATATGATCCTTGCAAATGTCAAGGGCGATGCAGTAGGCATTCAAGTGGCAAATCGCTTGGCTGTCCCTGATGTAGGCAAACCACGCGAATTGCCAAAGATTATTGCAAAGGCTTATAAAACCATTGGCCACAATAGTCTGGGAGTTAAGCATTTTACTAAAACGCAAACTCAAACACAACAAAAAGCCCAGACTGAAAGATGGGCGTCCATTCTTTACTAAAAAGAACTGGAAAAAAAATCGAAAACAGGGGCACCAACAGCAGAAGCAAGGTTCGCATGCTGGTTCACCGACACCAGAGTCTTCGGAGCGTACTTATGACTTGCGCGACCGCGCGAAAATTAAGGCTCCTGATAGATTTCAGGTCCCTGATCAGCGTTCTTCTCGTTCACAGGACACGTCTGCCTCTCAAGTCGGTGGAGGGGAGCTACAAGATCGTGGCAAAAGTCAACCTGCGCCACAGGGACGTGATCAGCCTCGACAGCTTGAAGGCAAAGGAAAACAAGAGCATCTACCTCGTTTTCGACCCCCGTTTCAGAAGAAAAAGGTTGCCACTTTAACAGCGAGATATGCCTCAGACGGTGAGAACGAGACTCCTGGATTGGACATGGGCAGGGACTCTGCTCGACAGCGCGGCGGAGGTTACCGTAGTGCGGGAGGCTCTGCGTCCCTGTCTGGAGGCGACAGCAACTGATACATTCATTACAGTAGAGACAGCTGACACCCGGGTGGCCCCACCCGGATAGACTTTAGAACTTTATTTTTCAAATTGAAGGGGATATACCGCGTCCAATCAAAGCGGTGTTCTGGGAGAATTTAACGTCCTCATATGACATTCTGTTGGCGGAGGCAGATTGGCCTCCATCCTTTGTGTTGGCAGCTCCTAGGGCAGAAGACGTGATACTTCCGAGTTTTTCGCGTTACGTCCCTCAAGAGCATGTCCAGACTTTGGCTGCAGGGTGGGCTTGTGCCCTGGCCCCGGCAGTGTATCGTAATCAGGTGGGTTGGGATGTTGATTCACCGGCTCATGAAATACCCTTACGTTCTATGCCGCAGCCGCAACCGCAATATCCAATCAGGCGTGAGGCGAAAGCTCACGTTTGTGACATTCTAACTCAGTTAGTATCAGGGTGTGATAGAACCATGTATATCACCAATGAATAATCCTCTTTACCGTAACAAAGCCTGATGGTTGATCGTATTGGATTACCGGAATTTGAATGGTCATTGCCGCACATTTGCAGTGCAAAACATTCACTGCTCAGTGCTGGTGAACAGCCTTGTTCGTAAAAAATACAAAACTACCCTGGATATATCCAATGGTTTCTACAGTCATAATCTCGCACCTGAGAGTCGTGACTTGACAGCATTTACCGCCGTCGGGGATCAGAAAAAATGTACACGCTGGCCTATGGGGTATGGGGTATAAGAATAGCCCCTGGGCATTTGCAGCACGGGTCGTGTCACTATTGCACGACAGATCCAGATGCGTTCTCGTACATTGATGACATTTATCTGATGGACGATTAACTTCTGCCGCATCTCGTCAGAGTCGACCATATTATTTTGTCCTTTGCAGACTATGGATACAAATTTAATTTTGCAAAGTCACATATCGCCCATTTGGCGGTGATCTTTTTGGGCTATGGCCTCAACAATGAAGGAAAGGGGCTAGCCCCCCCACTTCCTGAAGAAATGTGCACATTTGCAACCACCTAATACTCTGAAGAAACTTCAGTCTTTGCTGGTTTTTTTTTTTTAACTTCGGGAGAACTTCCATTCCAGATTATGCCCAGCGTATCAAACCGCTTTATACGTTGATACAACCAACCTATTCTTCGGAACATACCTCTATACTACATACTTTACAGTCCGACTTGCTTGCGACTAACTACTTGTTGACGCGTGATAACACCACAAACCTGGTGATACGTATCGTGCCAGGAACAGTGGGTTTCACATATTTAACGTTCAATGATGGGGACACAGTACCTATTGCTTACAAATCACATTTATACACTTCGGCTGAAATGCGATTTTCTAATGTTGACAAAATCTTGACAGCAGTACAGATGGTGATCCTTAAGGAACGCTCTCTGGCTCAAGGCAAACGCATTGTTATGATCACGCCACTTCCTGCTTTGGAAGCCGTAACTAAGGCAAGTGTTCCAAACTCTAAAGCTTTACATCCACGTTAGATACAATGGGCTGCATCATCGACTTCGGCTGATGTCACGTTTATCTTCGATCCTGCTCTTCAGACACAGGAGTTCTTACAGTATGAACATGTTCATCCTCCTCTGTCCATGCTTCCTTTGGAAAAATACGAATGAATCATCTATACCGATGGCTCGGCTCAACCGGCCGTCTGTTCTAAACACGCTTATTCAGCAGCTTGCGCAATCGTTGCAGGCTAAGTAGTAAATGGAGCGTTTAAGTCTTCCATTGTGCACACTCAGGCACTTGGAGACTGTACGGCGTAGTTGGTGGAGCGGCGTGCTCTCGTTCTTGCTCTAGAGTTTGCTGCTCCAAGTGTGAATACTCTTATTGTGTGCGATTCCTATTACTGTGTCCAGTCTTTTAATGATAACTTATTCTTTTGGTCTCGGAATGACTATCGAGATTAAAGGCAGCGCAATCAAGCATAAGATGCTTTGGGTTCGAGTGGCAGATCTTAAACAACGTCTGCCCCTCATACACGTTATACATACTCTTGGCCATCAGCGTGTAGGAGCACATGCTCTTGGTAATGCTTTGGCTGATGAAGCGGCCAAGTCTGCAGTAGCCACGTGTTCCGTAGCAGCAGTTACAAGATCCATGACTAAAATAGATAATGATATTTTAGCACCTATAGCTGCAACAAGGGATGGAACTATTCATCCTCAGGGTTTCCCTTCGAAATTCTCTTATCATATAACTCCCGATCAAGTTCCTTATGCTTTGATTCCTTCAGTTGGGGATCGGATGATTCCCAACTTGGACCGCAGACCCGCTTTGATCAAAGCCGCACGCGAGGGCATGGCTTCTGCACATGCCGGGGTGTCAGCGACGGTCTCTATCTTGCAGCAACGTTATTGGTGGCGTGGTTTATATAAACAGACCCGTAATTATGTACTTTGTGACATTTGTCAACAAATCAAGCCTTCTACGTTCACACGCCCGCCGCAAACACAGCTGTGCATTTCTAATCAACCTTTTGGCTGTATTTATCTTGATCACTGCGGTCCACTCTCTTCTGATACTGCGTACAAATACATATTTGTTGCAGTTGATTCATGCACTAGATTCCCTTGGGTTTGGCCAAAACGCAGTGCTGACGCTCGAAATGTCAACAGGGATTTGCGCGTCTTTGTCAGGATGTTTGCCTGTGGCACCTTCCATTCAGACCAAGGTCCAGCTTTCGCCTCGAAGGCGTACAAGGATGCGATGAAGTCAATGGGGGAGCTGGTGCAGTTTTCGTCTCCATACAGGCTTGAGGGCAATTCAATTGTGGAGCGAATGAACCGTGACTTAAAGCAATCCTTGACAGCTAGAGTCTTAGGTACTGGCAGGCCAACTTGTATGGGGTTCAACGTGCACTTAATCTCCCAAGAAGATCTCTTGGTGGGCGGACCCCATACGAAATGCTCTTTGGCATTAAAATGTTTGTGCCAGACCTTGATGGTCTAGACGTTGTGGCGGCTGCCACAACCTTTGACGTAGATAATCATTCTACTGTGTTACAGGATCTTCAAAAGACACGTGTCAGCTATGCAACTGAACATTTACCTTCTTCCACTGATGCAGCACTGCTGATTCCAGTTGCTGGTTGGCTTCCAAAAATCGGAGATCTGGTACGAGAAAAGTTGGAGAACAAAAAAGAATTTGGTCCCTCTTATCATGCACCGGTTCCAGTGCTTGGACTGAAGGGTACTCGTACAGTCATTTTACCACCGTTACCTGGTCGCAAAGACAACAGATACATTTCAGTGGACAGTGTCAAGTTACACCATGTGGCCGATTCTGAATGGAGTCACACCTGCAGTTTCGTGCACCGCAATTTCATTGGATCCACTGACTTCATCATCTTCTATTGGTCCGTGAGTGGCTAGAAATGTGATGGACACTAATTGATATTTCACCCGTCCGCCCTCTCTTCCACTATGGATATAGAGTATATTTACCATCCTGATGAGTCCGTGGAGGAAGTGCCGAACAGTCCACAAGAACATCTGGCGGACTCGGAACTTCCACCTCTGATTAATAGACCTACGAGTGGCTACACTGAAGAACAAGCCAGACACTCTTCCGGCTCGTCTGCTTCGACATCCAGCTTCCCCGAACCACCGACTAAATTAAGTATTTTCCTCTCTTGGTTCAAAAAGACTTACCTGGTCCCTCCTTGGACCTACATTTGGTTGGTACTAATACTTATTTTCCATTTCATGTCAATTGGATTTGTGACAGTGTTCTTTTTGCTCATCAATGGTCATTATTTACCTGAACGCTCTGCTGTGAAGTTGGTCGGTGGGATTCTGGCCCCTCACACATCCCATATCATAAAACGTGATCAGACACTAGTGAACAGCTCAGCGTTCCCAGTTCCAGATGGCATTGTTTGGGACAAAGTAGCCTTCGAAATCCATGGTCCGACTGAGGTTCTTAGGGTACCTTACGTGTTTCGCGTCTCATTAGGAGATGTGATTACACAGGACATACATTCTGATTGGGATGTGCAAGCAGTGCATGCATTATTTTCGGATTTAAAATATTATGCGGCTTTTGACGCTGAAGATTTGTATTTAAATTCTGCAAATTATGGTGATCTATTTTGCTATCAATATTATGGGCATCATTTTTTGCACAAAACTAGCACCTCACGTCCCGTTCTTAATTACACTCAATGGGAACATTGTCCTACTCCCGTTAAAGGGAGTTCAAAAACTCTTCGAGATAAAATTACGTATTTTACAGATTATGACGTATCCTACCCGGCATCCTATTTTTTTAAAACTTCAGTCTTCACAATCCAAATTTATGCTGACACATACTAAATTGATTTACGCCAACTCGTTTCGGACTAAATTGCCTACACAGGGCTATGATCACTGGAAAGATAACGTTGATTTAAAATCTATCTGGGGCACAAAGCCTTGGCAGGTTCAGGGAACTGAGGCTTTGCATCGTGCCGGTCTGATCCCAGCTCAACTGTTATTTTTGTATAATACGGTGTACCAGACCACTTGTTTTGGCCTGGCTACTGCCAAAAATTTAAATACTCCATCCATTCCGTCCTTAGCGGAATATGACCATTGGCGCACCCACACAAATTTTACCATTTCAACACGACAAGCTTTGTTTCGAAATAAGACTTTCAATGTCTCAGGGATTGACTCTTCCGGGTAGCTAGTGTGGCAAACAAATACAAATGCATGCCAATTGCGTTTTTATAATGTTACACCTGGTTACATTCAGTCTAGACCTGATGCCCGTTACCACTTAACACATTCGGTCACTACATACTCGGTGGGTAAATTATGCCAGCAATGGTTAGAACATTCCACCTTAGCATCTGTGAAACAACACCTTACACTATTGTCGGATGACATCAATTTGGCTGATTTCATCCTAGGCCCTAGGAATCCTAGGTTTAAGAGGTTTATCTATGAAGCATACAATGAATTTTGGAAACTTTCAAAGATGGAAGCAGCATTTCGTCTGCGCCAAATTGATCAGGCCAATTTAGAAAAAGTCCTTGCTGTAGTAGACAATAGCATAAACACTTTCCTCATGCATTTATACGTTTGATAATATTGTTTCATCTGTTATTGATATTGTTCAAAGTGATGTATCTGTGTTATATCATGGTCAAAATCAGTTAAGATCGGTTATGCAATTTGCTTGGACATTACAGACTCTTAAAATGGGAAAAGTGCCCTGGGATTACTTAAACTCCACTGCTCTATTTTTGCCGTTTAATCTAACTGATAAGCAGATTTATGTCCATGAAAGATGCTGGATATACACTATTGCATATTGAACAATTGGAGCCCTTGCCGTTCTCAGTAGCGGAATCTGATTCTGTTTGGTTAATTCATTGGGTTCTCCCTCTCCCTTTTTCACGATTTCAATTTAAATCATGTATGCAGCATTTTCCGATTGGCCGCTTCGAACCACTGGGTAGTGCATTCCTACACGAGTTGTGGTCCCTGCCTTTCATCACTTACAGATGTCTGAGGGAGGGTAAGGAGGTTTTCCTTACAGGGGAGGACTGCGATTCCACAGTAGGACATTCCCTTGTTTGTAAACACGTTAAATTGCACGGTGCTTGTAATGTGTCGGCGCCCAATCTGGCTTTTTTTTTTTTTTTTTTTTTTTTAAAAGGGACCCCAGTGCCATCAATAATTCCCGCTTTCACCTTGCTTACAAATGGCAGTCATCTTATTTTGAATAACCAAAACTGTTGTGGTTTACGGGCAGGAGTCCCGTATTTAGTAACGGTTTCCCAGCGCGTAACTTGTTGTAGCAATGTGCTTTTTCCACCCCTCCATGGGAGTCTAGATAGTTCAATTTGGCCTTCCATTCCGACTTTGAAAACCGATATCAACAAATTGAGCAGGCTCAAAGCGCTATTATTCCAACAGGAGGTGGCCCTCACTTCCGCCCGCGAGACCGTCCAGTTACAGGTGGGCTAGCACTTCTGGAGAGATACAGTCCCTTCTGAACACCAACCTCCCACAACGTTTTGGGGAGCTTATACACCAAATATTTAATGCGTCTGACACCACAGGCCTTGCGCATTTTTTTTTTTAAATGTGTGGGATCTGGCCTTGTGACTTCTTTTCAGACTATATTTGGAGTAATCCCAAGTTTTATTCATTCTATTTTTTTCCAGCGTCTTCGGAGGGTTCCCCTTAATTTTGGTGTTAGGCGCTGGAATCCTGCTTCTCCTGCTCCTGTTGCGCAATGGCTGCTCATCTAGTGGTACTGCACAGACCAGGCCAGTTGCAGCTGTACCGTGATCGCATGCAATAGGTTTTCAGATGCTTGCCATTAGCCACGCTTGGCATCAGTTATGGATTGACTTTTCGCTTTGCCTATTTCACTTGCGTGCAACCAGTCTTTTACTGTCAGCGATGCCCCTTCTATTGGGCACTGGATATATGCCTCTCCAAAACGTCCCATCCCAGATTTTAACCAGTTGATGGGTCCCTTAGAGGACCATGACCAGGCTTGTTCTGGGGATGGCCGTATGACGCGTGCGGCTGCACTTGGAGTTTTGGCTGAATGGGATGTCTGTGCGGCTGCACAGACCGTCCTGCAACGAAGTTTCTTCGAATATCACACAAGTTGCCCACTCATGCTTTTAGAGGCGTCTGATTACGAGGAGCACGTTTGTTCCTTCGATTTACTTCATTGGATGGCATCTCTTTTTTTTTTTTACCAACGATAGGGATGATCTTTTGGAGGGAATTGCATTCCTCGGTTCACACACCTTGATGGACTTACCCCCTGCTTCATAATAACATTGTTATCCCGGAGGCAGCTCCCCTTCAATAAGCCCTATTGACATCTTTGGGGAAAAAAAATTGTTTTTTGATGTTTCTTTTTGAAAAATTTCGATTTTTTTCCAATCTGTTTTTTTTTCTTTTGCTCAAACGCTTTGAACTCTGCTTGACTGGTGAACTCTGTTTTGGTCCTTTGTTTATGTCCTATGGCCTTACCAAGGGGAGGGTGTTATATGGTTCTTAGGCACATTATCGACATTGCTAAGTTAGCATGAGCTTTGCTGCCATGATGCTGCTTTTGCACACGCTACTACAGGACTGTTTTTGCAAGACTTTGTTTGTGCCCTTCACATGAGAAGGGGTTGCTTTTCGCATTCTCTGCCTTTCCTGGAGTTTAGTCTGAACACGATGTGCAAGGTCGATAAACATGCCCCTTGTTCTGTTCTGGTCAGGCCCTAGCACCTAGACATAACATGCTACACACAGCTGCAGTACTGAAGACTCGTGCTTTGATATTACGTTGTTGCATGTTGTTTTAACACACTTGGAGAGCCATTCCATGGAGAAGAGCTCCGCTGTTCCTATGATGTAAACCTTACATCCAGGCTTTAAGGTATGGGGTCTGCTGTCAAAGCCTAGAGATCTTCCTTTATATAAAATAAACTTCTTCTAGCCAAGGAGAGGGTGGTTAGGCCTAGGGGTCCTTATTCCACAGTCTTTATACAATGACTACTCCCTTTTTATTCTATGGAATTGTAACAATGCTAACTGTGCTGATTTTATGCATTTTGCTGCTGGTAGTGGCTCGTATACTGTATTGTAGCGCACGATAGTTAAAATAAACATTTTGAACTATTTTAGTGACTCCGACACTTCTTATTGTGGACAAGTATGAGTGAGTGAGCGAAAGAGTACGTCTTGCTCCCACGATTCCTGAGAGAGTCGGGAGTGTTCTGTTCTGGGTTGTCTAATCATTTGTAGCTTCGTGATATTTGGAGAACGAATGAGACACTATAGCTAGTCGGTTTGGGATTTTGGGTACTAATGTGGTAGGTTGGTACACCCCTATTCACTGAGGTCCTGTTTTCCTGCACATAGGTCTGTGTATGCGCAGAATCCCTGCAACACCATTGCTAGTATTAGGGGTTTGGGGTCTATTTTGGTTGTTTGAAACATATTACCCTGTTCATAGCCTAGTGCCTCCTATTCCTACCGCACCTAAACATGATCACTTCAACTTGTCCCCTCTTAAGGATTCGCACTGCCAAATATATAAACATAATACATTCGTTCAAACGTTACATACGCCCTTAATATTTATTTAGCCATACAAAAGCTTCACCGCTTAGCAGCTGAAATACACCATGACAATGGAGATTGGACTTGGTCAGGATGGTTTTGGGGCCTAAAAACCACTAAGGGTTGGAAGTTGTTCACTATAGTTTTAATAAGTGTGAGGAGTTATCGCAGTGTTGTGTTTATGCATAAATTTCCTCCAAATGTGTTTTATACAATGGGTCTATCATTTTGAAAATCTGCACCTACTTCTGTTCACAAGACAAATGCCATGCTTATGCAACAAAATGAAATAATCAGACAATGAATATTGATATTACATGAATGAACTTTAGTTCAAGGGCCGTCTGAATATTAACTTTAGGAAATGGATTATAGAGTGAACAAAAAGCACATTCATTTCATATATTTGGCCTAAATATTATTCAACTCAAAAACAACTCCAAATTTTCCTTTTCACAAGAAAAAAGTCAGCAACAAACTTTGCTCATTTATGCAACTACGACACGCTGGAAGATGACCGATGTACCTTAATTTACTTATCCGTTTATGACATGTAGCTGATAAGCCACAGAAGGTATTATCACTGATGCTCAACTAATCTTGTAAGATGCAACTCTTTGAACTGGCCTCAAGCTGAGAGAGAATTCCCACTGCTAAGCAATTTTGTATGAAGTCACTTAAGCTCTGCTTTGAGTTTTGTATAAATATGGCAAAGTGTTGATCTTTGTCCAGTCTACACACACACATTGAGTGTGGAGTATTACATTGTTCCTGCTAGCGTAATAAATGGCTTAAAGCCTCCGACTCCGCACTTCAATTGTTCGTGGACAGAGTGGTGATAACCAAAGTGTAGAAGTGCGCTTTCCCCATCCACCCTATGTGAGCTAGATTGTATACATATATACACATATACATATTGCAAAAACGGACTCCACACTGCTCTCAGCAAGGATCCCACAGCACGGAGAAAGAACGATACACAGGTAGGTTTTTTTAACCAGTAAAGTGAATTTATTTAGTACATCGTGCAAGCATGGACGGTCTACGCGTTTCGGCTCCTGCCTTCAACTGGACCATAGAGTCGCGTCGTCCAGAACATCTATTTAAAGTGACAAAGTGCATTTTGATCCCTTATTTGTTTCTAAAAATGTGCTAGACTGTTAACCTCGTTGTCCTCAGTCTTAATGGGATTTGATGGCTACCATTTATATTTTCTTCACAAGCCTTTCTGTAAAGTACTAGTATGAATGCAGTATCGAGGCAGAGGCAAAACATCAATCTTACAGTTCAAAATTATTTCTTTTCAGGAGGAGAGTAAAACTGGATTCAATAATACATAAAATTTCAATTGTATAAAATAATTATCCCAGTTAAATTCAGATGTATAAAAATATGAATATGAAAGTATGAAACTGGTTTGATCTAAAAGGCTGGACTCAATAACAAATTTCTTAAGTAAAGTACACTAAGTAAAACATCATTTAGTCCACACAATCTTGTTAATTTTTAAGGTGCTAGGTGCAATATCTTTATGCAAAGATGCATCTTTAGTCTGGTTTGTTCAATATCATAGCTAAATTAGATCAATAAATCAACATTTCTTTTTGATGGAAAGTCCATAAAAATTAACAACATTTAGTCCAAACGATCTTATTAAATTTAAAGTGCTTTGTGCGAAATATTTGTGCAAATTTGCATATTTCAATTGGACTTCTTCCGTGTTATGTCCATGTAAGATCATTCCATGTCTCAAGAAGTCCATATAGCGGTCATATGAAATAAGGATGCTTGCTATGGTACATTCCTTTTGTGCACCATTTTCCTTTTTTTTTCCCCCTCTTCATCTTTTCTTCTCATATTATCTGAAGTAAAATTATAAATAAACATATTTTATCCATAAATATTTTGTCAGCTAAAAAAAGACTCCTAAGAGCAGGTTTCAATAATAAAAATTTTGATACTATCTATTTCATTATTGCACAATTTTTGTTACAGTCCTCTTGCCTTTGGATCAAATATCTTTCATATCTTCTTTCTTCTTTCTTTCCTTCATACTATGTTTTCCATTCTCAACTCCTTTTCCCTCATTTGAGCTGGTTTATTGGATATGTCGTATTATTTCAATCAATTTCTCAGAGATGTACGTGTAACTCAGCATCCAAATTATGGCCAAATGGTTTCTCTGTCCCAATGGCTAATATGCATCTCGATTCAGCTTTCCTCAATTCCAGGGTTCTGTCCCCTCCTCGTTCTTTCTGCTTTATTATCTTGATGCCAAAGTATATCAGAGACTGGTTTTCTCCTTGATGTGTCTCCGCAAAATGTTTTGCCATGGGATACGTGAGGTCCTTATTTTTTATTGCTCTCAGATGCTGCAAAATTCTTAGTTTTAATTTATTTATGGTGCTTCCAACATATTGTTTCTTACACGGACATTCTAAGATGTATATCACATATTTTGACTCACATGTGATATGATCAACAATTTGCTCAACTTTTCCATTTTGAAGATGATAAGTCTCGGTGTTCCTGCCGTGTTCACACGCCTTGCATTTCAGACACTTCCAGAATCCAGGTGTATTCAACCATGATGTGTTTACAGTTTTCCTAATTTCCAGATGACTGTCAGGAGGTCACCTAACGATGCTGTTTTCCTGTAAGTTAGTTTCGGTGATGATGGCAGATTCATCATCAGGGTCTCATCAAGCATGAGAATACTCCAATTTTTCTTTATGATTCTCTTTAAGATCTTATTTTCAACATTAAAATCCATAATCAAACATGTTGGGTCATCTTCTTCTAAAATTTCACTTGTTTCCAGTATCTCCATTCTCGTTTTAATATTTACTTTGGCACCTTCAATTATTTCTTGTGCATAGCCCCTCTCCAAAAAACGTGCATTCATGTCATCAAGATTTCTTTCGACGTCCTCATTTTCAGAACAATTCCTCTTGGCACGGAGCATCTCCCCATAGGGAATGCTCCACTTCAGATGTTGTGGGTGCCCACTGTTCGCATGGAGGATACTGTTGCTGGCAGTTGGCTTCCGATGCATCCGTGTGCAAAGTCGTTGATCTTTGACAAAGACTTCCACATCTAGGAAGATTACTTGTTTTTTGCTGTGTGTAGATGTGAAGGCCAAGTTATATTTGTTGCTATCCAATGTTTTAATGAATGTTTCAAGTTCGACTGTTTCGCCTTCCCACACTATGAAAAGATAGTCTATGAATCTTGTCCATGTCAGAATGTTTGATCCGAATTTAGCCTTCAGTACCTCCATCTCCCAAACGGCCATGAATAGATTCGCATATGTGGGGGCTATTGATGTCCCCATTGCCGTGCCCTGTTTTTGGTGATACAGCTGTCCTTTAAAAAAAAAAAAAAATGTTTTGAGTCAAACAATATCCCAACATTGTTATCAGCATATCTGAATGCTCCAAGAGACTTAGAGATCTTGATTCCAAGATTTTTCTGACTGCAGAGAGGCCATCTTGATGGTGGATAGATGTGTATAAAGATACTACATCTATAGTGACCATGGTCAAATTAGCGTTCCAGCTTATATGTTGTAACTTTTTATAAAATCTGTTGTATCTTTCAGATGTGAGGGAAGGGAGGTCACATACTCCATCAGGAAAGTGTCAATATAATGAGATGTTTTTTCAAAGAGGGATCCTAAAGAGCTAACTATAGGTCTTCCTAGTGGGTTGACGGTAGACTTGGGCACCTTGGGAAGGAAATAGATTGTTGGTACTACCGGGTGATCCACCTTCAGGTACATATATTCTTCAAAGTTAATGAGTCCCCTCTCTTTCCATGTTTGTAGCTGCAAATGGTACTCCTTCATCCAATTTTCCATCATACATATATGCAAAAAAAATCCATTCCCTTTCCGAACAGATCAAGGGACACACCGGGGCTTCAACGACTTATTAAAAGGATTTAGGCACAACGCGTTTCGGCTGTCTGCCTTCATCAGATGCCACCATCTTTGCTCAAGGTTCCCATTACGATGTCTTTAAATAGGCGCCTCTTTCCAAAATGGTGAGGCGCACACCTGGACCGCGTTCCATTGTAGCAACCTACAACAGTTCAGGTTCGAGAACTGCGGATACCACAATGCAGCGCGCTGGCAGCCAAATGCTCCGGTAAGTGCAAGATCTTTACACTCGGCCCAGGTGTGTGTGTGTGTGTGTGTGTGTGTATATATATATATATATATTCACTGAAAAAACCATAGGTTTTAGGGACAGTTATAGTTACTTGGACATTGCACTCGTACAAAACCCGTGAAGTTCCCCCGTTAGTTAGTTCAGCTAACTATAACTCGCGCCCCCGCAATGCACTGCTGATGACGTCACATATTACATCACTCATGACATGGTCAGTGACATCACTGATGACATCTCAAATGACATCACTGTTGACATCATCCAGTGACTGTTTCTGTAAAGTTTAAATATTTTTAATATATATAGGGAAAGGCGTTTTGAAGAATGAGTGGGTGTATAAGTGTCTGTATGGATGATTTAGTAGGTGCGTGACTAATTCTATAAGTGAGTGATTAAACGTATCTTACTGAATGCATGGGTTAGTGACTAAACTGGGTGAATGTCTGTATCTGTCTGTTGCTGTGTAAGTGGCTGCATGGGTTTGTGAACAGCTAAATGAGTGTCTATAAGAGTTATTGATTTGTTGTCTGAGTATCTGTATGGGTGCCTGAGTGTTTGTGTGGATGGGGTGTGTGCGACTGTGCATAGATGTGTGAGTGGGTGATTCACTGGGTGGATGGTTTCAAGAGTGCATCTGTGATAGACTGTATGGGTGGGTAAGTGTGTGTAACAGTGTGTTAGTGAGTGAATGTATGTCCCAGTGGTACATGTGTGAGTAACTACATATGTGAAAGGCAGTATATATGTGTGTTAGAGTATTTAAATGGCTATAAGTGAGAGTGTGTTATTGTGAGAGTGGCTGTATGGATGAGTGTGTGCTTGTATCAGTGATTGTATAAGAGCGTAACAATGTGCTAGTATTTGTATGATTAAGTGAGCTGGTGTGTGTATAACTGTATAGGTGAGTAAATGGCAGTGTGTTTAATTATTTGCATGACTGACTAGGTGTGTGAGTACCTCTATGGATGAGTGGCGGTGTTTGAGTGTCTATATAGGAGTATGAGTGCATATGATAGTCCTGTACTGAGTGACCATAAGTATGAGTGACTGTACGGGTGAGAGTGGATGTGTGTGTGTAGACCTAAGAATCAGTGAGTGGGTATGTAGTTATTGGTGTTGGAGTGTCTATGGTTTTGCGAATGGCAGTCTGTAATTTAGAGTGGGTGTATCAAAGGTTATATTAGGGTGTGAGGAGGTGCATCAGATTATCACATGGATGATGTCATCAGTGATGTCATTTGAGATGTCATCAGTGATGTCATCAGTGATGTCACTGACCATGTCATGAGTGATGTAATATGTGACGTCATCAGCAGTGCATTGCGGGCGCGAGTTATAGTTAGCTGAACTAACTATAACGGGGGAATTTCACGGGTTTTGTACGAGTGCAATGTCCAAGTAACTAACTGTCCCTAAAACCTATGGTTTTTTCAGTGAATTTCAAAGGTTTTTAAATGCTAATTTGTAACTATAACGTGTCTGAAACCTATGGTTTTTTCAGTGAATTTCAAAGGTTTTGTAAATGCTAATTTCTAACTATAACGTGCCTGAAACCTATGGTTTTTTCAGTGAATTTCAAAGGTTTTGTAAATGACAATTTTTAAATGTATTAATTGTTATATTAATTTTTTTCATACTGATTTACTACATTTTTAGAAAAAAATTTTTTACATATTTTATTTTTTAAATTACATTGTAATTACATTATACATTACAAAAAATACTTTCTCAGAATGAATTACTTTAGTTTAAATACTTTGCACATAGGCAATAGACTTTTAAGTACAGTAGTTACAGTTGTTGCAATGGGCAACACATTTTCAAACACAATGCAACATTCAGCTCAATGTGAATTTCTAGTTAAATGCAATTAGTTACTTTATGGATTACTTTTCTAACCACAGGACTGGATCCTAGATTCAGTCCTTGGACATCTCCTGTAAACAGTTGAGTAAAAGCGTTTTGGTTACAGTACTGATTTTTAAGGAATATTATTGTATTTTAAAAGTTGACACTTAGAAACTTTTTCTCATATGGTCACCAATGTTATCCTATGGAAGGAAATTCACTTAGCAGGTAAAAACTGTTATTGTTACTTTTTCTTACTCAGTGTTGGATCCTGGATCCAGCACTGGTGCATCTCCTGTAAACAGTTGAAAGAATGCGTTTAAGTCATACAGGTGATTTTTAAGGAATTTGTAGTTTGTAAAAATCCACACTTTGAAACTTTTTGCTGAAAACCAGACAATGGATTCCTATGGAAGAAAATATAAGTTACTGGTAAGTACGGTTAAAATTACTTTTCAGGGTCAGTGCTGGGCTAAAAGATGCAGCACTGGGTTCTCTCCTGATAACAGGTGAGTAAATCGGAATTCGTATTTCGGATGATTTTAGAAGAATATTTGCACAATGGTGAAGGGAGGGGGCAGGCCCTGAGGTGACATCTGTGCAAACGCGCCCGTGGCGCGTTTTAAGTTGGGGATTAAGTCCCCTTGAATCCTGAGGGTCCCTAGGGGCCAACTAGCCCACCAGGAACCTCCAATATGCGCTAGGAGGCTGCGTTGCAGAGACGTGTAGAGAGGCCACACCCCTTTTACACCTCTCTGCAACGCAGCTCTGTGGCGCTTTCTGGATGTACCTGTTGGGCTAGTTGGCCCTCAGGGACCCTCAGGATTGAAGGGGATTTAATTCCCCATCTTAAAGCGCGCCACGGGCCCTGTTTGCACACATGTCACCTGAAGCCCCGCCCTCCCTTCACCACTGTGCAAACGCGCCCCGTGGCGCGTTTTAAGTTGGGGGATTAAGTCCCCTTGAATCCTGAGGGTCCCCAGAGTCCAACTAGCCCACCATATACCTCCAAAGCGCCACAGAGCTGCGTTGCAGAGAGGTGTAAAAGGGGCGTGGCCTCTGTACACCTCTCTGCAAGGCAGCCCCCTGGCGCATACTGGAGGTTCCTGGTGGGCTAGTTGGCTCCCAGGGACCCCCAGTATTCAAGGGGTCGTTCCCCCTCTGCAAACGCGCCAGGGCGCGTTTGCAGAGTGGTGAAGGAAGGGGCGGGGCCTGCGGGCCCGATCGTTTTTTTGTTTTTTTGTCCCCTGAAGGGGGGCTGTGTGGCCCCCTTCCTTTTTCATGTATTTTGGCCCTGGGGACCCCATCCCCCAGGGCCTTAC